>QEPC01007949.1:252106-272891 GCA_003113815.1 Sphenodon punctatus
TAGGGCCGCGGCTGTGGAACTCCCTTCCGGAGGAAGCTCGCCTGGCCCCAAGCCTTTTGACATTTCGGCGGAACTGTAAGACCTGGCTGTTTGCCCAGGCCTTTGGGAGGGAGGGTGGGGGGGGATGATTTTAGTCCCCCGCCCATTTATTTATTTGTTATTTTCTAGCCCTGTTTTATATGATACATTTTATATTTAATATTTGATATTTTAAAAGGAATTTTATTGTTTTTATTTGTTGTTGGAAGCCGCCCCGAGCTGCGTTGCAGGATGGGGCGGGGTATAAATTTCAAAAATAAATAAATAAATAAAATAAATTATAGACATAGCCATATCAAGCTTCCCTCTATCTCTAATTTAAATAGATAGATGAGGACACAGGATATACATGGTATACATCCACAAAGGAAGGGATACAAGAAAATTATGTGCCATATCCCCCCTCTGCTTGTGCGAGTCCTAGTCTGGGTTTATAAGTGTGCATGGATGCACTTGAGAGAAGTGAGAAATGGAACCAGCCAACTACATGGTGAGCCCCAGAAGGGTTTTGTGATACAGGGTCGCATAACTTAGAAATTCATTGGGACAGGAGACATATTTTACAGTTGTTCTGAAAAGTAGTATACAGCAAATGTTCTAAATATTTATTTAAAAATCATGAGTGGCACAGAACGAGAAAATTGCATTATTTACTCTGTCAAATAGTACCAGAAGATTTAAAAGAAATGAAAGTATTTTTTTCACCCAATGTACAATTAACTTGTGGAATTTGTTGACAAAAGATGTGGTCAAGTCCACTAGCGTAGATAGATGCTAGTGGACTTGACCACATCATCTACGTAGGGGCATGGTCATGCCCCAAAGGGGGCCTGACCATGCCCCTACATAGATGATGTGGTCAAGTCCACTAGCATAGATAGATGGGTTTTAAAAAAGGATCAGATAAATTCTTGGAGGTTAGGTACGTTAATGGCTATTAGTCAAGTAGGGGACATAACCTCTAACTGTCAGGAGCTGGTAGTAAACAGCAGGGAATTGATCACTCCATTATGGCCTGTTGTGTAATGGCCATTGTCAACTACAGGATGCTGGGCTCAATGGACTATTAGTTTAACCAAGTATGACACTTATGTTCTTATGGATCTTTGGGGCCTGACCATGCCCCTACGTAGATGATCATAATAGTGCAAAGTGAGTACTGGGCTGAAATGAGTTAACAAGATTTTTCTTCTCCTAGTGCTCTCAATGGGTGTTTTCAGACATGACATTAACCCTAGTTTATCCACACTTTAACCATACTTGAATGTTTCTTATGCATGTTGCAGGGCTGTATTGGTGCCCTATGCAGACCTACAATATGCGTAAGAAATGTTCAAGTGTGGTTAAACTGTGGTTAAACTGGGGTTAGCGTCATGTCTGAAAACACCCAATATCATGTATAGGTATGCTGCAATGGGGTGAGAAGGTCCCTTGCCTTTACCTGCAATGGTGCCTATGTGGATATTGCTCTTCTGCTTGGTCAATGCGGCTGTTCAATGCAGCTCCCCAAGAGGAGAGTTGCTGAAGTGAAACTTTCTGCATGCAGGAAAGGACATGGTCCTGTATTTTCAGAATCTGTCAAATCATATCTAAAATTCAGCCTAGAACGGAATGTAGCAACTGTTTAACACTCCACAGCAACACTACACATTTACACAACCACCTGGGAGAAGAATCATGTAGGAATGAATGATTCCTCATGTTAACATATAATGCATGTTGCATAGGCTTAAGAGAGAGTATAATTGAGGGAGGCAATCATCCTACATTAGCTTAAATTATTTCTGCCCAAAATTCCTTTTAATCTTTGAATAAGTTTAGCAGGACCCATCCTTAGCATGCTTTTCCAGTGGCTCATTTCCCACACTTTCTGGAAGAAAACACAGTAAGGGATGGGGTAGTCTTTACAGAAATGTGATCAGTAAATTATCTGTCAGAACAGATTCTCTTTTAGATACTTCACAAAAAGCTCTATTATTTAAGCAAATCACAAAGCTTTCTGTTCTAAATGTTTATTTAAAACAGCTTCACCATGAAAACTGAAGAAAAACTTCACTTTCAGGGAGGCCTTGTGAGTAGCATGGAGCTAGAGAAAAGACACTGAATTTCCAGGTTGAGGGGCACTTTTATTCAGAGTTATTTTAATTGGTTTGGAGGCACTCCAATCTACAAATCTGTCTGCTATCAGCAACATGATAATATTGGGACAATGACTGGAGGCGAGGCACAGGTCATGAAAGGAAAGAAAAAAGAATACTTCAGCTGCCACAGCGATGCTGAAAAAAAGGTGATGAGCAATTTGGAAGCCAACAGGCCACAGTCATCCCCCCCACCCCCTTTCAGAGTCCCTCTTGCATATGCAACCTGTAAGGTTTTCTGATGCCATTCATATATTATTCTGGCCACATCAAAAAATGGAACAATAGTACTTCCTAGCAGAGAGAGAAACATGGTAAATACAAGGAGTAAAGTAGTGGTGCAGAACCTTTTCTGTTCCAGGGGTCACTTCAGCTGGATAGAAGTTGGGGGTGTTCGTGCCTAAGGGATGTGCTCAGAATAGTGGAAGGAAGGGAAAGGTCCAGATCATGAATTATCCATGGAACAATCCTCTGCCCTTGACGGCTTGCCCTCATTTCTGTTGCCTCATTCCTGAGCATGCTCCTTCAGCAACTGAGGGTAAGATAAATAAACATAAATATAACTATTTAAAATCCCCTACCTCTGACTTCCCATGCCTGCCAAATGCTTGACCAAATTAAAAGATCTTACATTGCCTCCAAAAGTTAAAACTCAAACTTTTGCAAGCTTTCAGGGGCAATGTGTTCCGCAATTGTGGAGCAGCTACTGAGAATGCTGTTTACCATATGAAGTGTGCCCTTTCCATATGAACTTGACATGCAGGACAGTGCTCAAGGTTGACCTCAAGGGCTGCATTGGAAGATATGGGAGGAGTCAGTCTTTGGTCTATTTAGGGCTTTAAAAAGGTCAAAAACTGCACTTTAGAAAGCTATTGAGAGCCATGCAGACTCTGAAGCACCAGAGTAATGTGCTCTCACCAAGTTGTCCCGAAAAAGGGTGGAATACTTCACTCTGCACCAAATGCACCTTACAAACAGTCATCAAAGACAGCAGGGTAGGGACTGGATTCATGGGCTAGGTTCAGCAATTGCATCTGAGATTAAGGAATTAGAAATACAAGCCAGCCACCATGGGCCATATTTGGCCAATGGGACTCATTGAGGTGCCCTACCACTGAAATACAGAAACAATTTTCTGATTATTTTGACTTCCAACCCTTGGTTTAGAAAGGGTTTTATTATTAATAATTATTATTATTTTTGAAGCACATTAAAAGTTAAATTTTGCTTTTTTCTCTGGAGAAATTTTTTTCTAATAAATTAGTTCCTACCTTCCTTCCTTCGTCTCAGTCTAAATATAATGACCGTAGAGGCGAGTCATTCTTGCTTCTTAGGAGTATTTTGCTCTGCCCTGTGCTTTGGCACACTGTGGGAAGAAACAAATGATGACCCTACCTGGGTCAGGAAGCCAACAGGCCACAGTAACCAGGTCGCCAGGGAGGGCGGGAAGATGCACAAACATGCAGCTGACTGGCCTACCCTCACAGTGCCCCACCCCCCACCGTGACTGGCACCCATGGTGGCCAATGACAGCCATCCGTCGGCTAGATCATGGTGGGCCACAGCAGACATGATAGCCTACTGGGGCTTGCTTTGCCCAGTTGGGTGGACTGTAGCTTGTAGGGATGTGCGAACGCGGTTCGGACGTTCGGAATTTGGCCTGAACTCAGCCAGTTTGGACGTCTGAACAGAACAGCTGAACCTAATGCCAAAACCCCCGGACAGTTCGGCCATGTCCGGATAAGTTCAGGTGCATTCAGGAGGGAAAAACCTGGTTGGGAAGCCCAGGGGTGGGGGGGGCGGGCAGCTGAGGAGCAGACTTTCTGGTGCCAGGAGTGGAGAGGCTTGGACTAGCAGCCAGCCTGCCCAATCACCATCCCTCTTTTCCTCAGACCACTGGCTTCACAGTTTGCAATTGGCATGGGGCTAGGTTGCTCAGAGCCAATGGGGCTTGTGGTAAGGCGGGAGCAGCAAGTAACAAAAGTCATTGCCCTCCCCCCTTCCAACTCCTTCTGAGCTAGCCACTGATCCTGTCAGCAGGTGTTTTCAGAAGTCTCCCTCTCCCAGAAGTTTGTCTTCCTCCCAATCCATTGCCATCCTCCTCCTATTTCACCCATTTACCTCCATAGTTTCATTTATTTAGATTAGATTAGATAGATTTAGGTTTATTTTGTATTTTTTTACCCCTCCCTGTGTTGTTCCTCCCTCCCCTCTATTGAATTCTTCCCTCCTCCCACTTCCCCTGTTTTTTTATTTATTTAGAGTAGGATTAGATTGATTTAGCTTTCATTTCAGTTTTGTACCCCTCTGTGTTGCTTATTGTGAGCTGTCTGTGTCCCCCCCCCCCCGTTTATATATATAGAAAAATACTAGATAGAAAAATACTAGTATAGATAGATAGTTGTAGGAGTTAGCTTATAGAGATAGTGTGTAGTGATTCAGTTTTACTATTTTAAAGTGTTTGTAGGACTAGGCCTTTGTAGATATAATATTCCATTTAGTTCCATAGGCTTTAGAATATTAATAGCAGTTAGAGTTAATGTAGATATATATAATATAATCCAATTTTGAATAAATAATTTGTGTTTTAGAAATGGAGAAGGGAAGCAGGAGAAGCTAGTCTGCTGCCCGTAAGGCAGGCAATGGGGCACATGGGGCCATGCCAGCAGAGTGGCAGCAGGCATCAGCAGCAGCTCGAGCCCATCACCATGCCCCAAACTGCACAGGCCTGATTTTGGCAGACAGGCTCCAGAGGCTCCCAGCAGTGGCACTAGACGGGTTGTGGTTCGGCGTCGCCTCCTGACAGTGTCCTCCACTGCCACGCAGGGCACTGGAAGGCCTGCAGTCCAGGAGGCTGTGGTTGTTTCTGCTGTGACTGCAGGAGCAGGTGCAGGTGCTTCAGGGGCAGGGTTCGAAGTTCGTCATGGGCCACCATTGTCCCCCATTATTGAGGTGATCCCCAGCAGTCCAGGGCTGGTGGAATGCACCCTGGCTGCTAGAGGCAGAGCCTGATCCCTGGGCAATGGCCGCAGGAAGTAGAGCAACAGTAGCAGCAGCAGTAGCAAAAGCAGGAGCTATAGGGTGCACAGGGAGAGTGGCAGCAGCATGGGCAGTCAATCAGCCTCAGGATCCCAGTACTCCCCTTCGCAGGGGGACAGATCGAAGATTGGGGACTAGTTCTGCGGAGGAGATGTCTGATGCTGAGGTGATGGCTTTCCCTCTGAGAACTGTGTCACCACCATGGATGTAGATGCACTCACCAGCTACCAACCTGTCTCTAATCTTCCCTTTTTGGGGAAGGTTATTGAACGGGCAGTGGCACTGCAGCTCCAGGCACATTTGGATAACATGGGTTTCCTTGACCCTTTTCAATCTGGGTTCCGCCCTGGCTATGGTACTGAGACGGTGTTCGTGGCCTTGGTGGACGATCTTCGCTGGGAGATGGACGCAGGATGTTCGACATTTCTGATCCTGCTAGATCTCTCGGCCGTTTTTGACACCGTGGACCATGGGTGGCTGTTGAGACAGCTGTGAGACCTGGGGGTTCTGGATGGGACTGTCCTTGGGTGGTTCCACTCATTCCTCTCGGGAGAACCCAGCGGGTGGTGCTGGGGGCTGAAATATAAAGCCCCCGGGCTTTATACTGCGGCGTTCCGCAAGGTTCTATCCTGTCTCCATTATTGTTTAATGTGTATATGCAGCCCCTGGAGGAGATCGTGAGAGGGTTCAGGGTGTGATGTCACCAATATGCTGATGATACTCAGCTGTATCTCTCATTTTCAACTGACCCAGGTCCTGCAGTCTCATTGCTTTCCCAATGTTTGAAGGCCGTGGTGGATTGGATGAGGCAGAGCAGACTGAAACTAAATCCTGATAAGATGGAGGTGATGGTGGTGGTGAGGGTGGGGGAGGTTCTGGCCCCCCTTGTGGGGGGGGGGCGCATCCTCCTATTGCCCAGCAGGTTCGGAGTCTGGGGGTGGTGTTGGACTCTGGTCTCTGTCTGGATCGACAGGTGGAGGCGGTGGCTAAGACCGCCTTCCGCCAGCTGTATCTGGTACGGAGACTGTGCCCATACATTTCCAGGCCCGACCTGCCCACCCTTATCCATGCCTTCATCACCTTGAGGCTGGACTACTGCAAAGCGCTCTATGTGGGGCTTCATTTGTTTCTGGTTCGGAGGCTGCAGCTGGTGCAGAATGCGGTGGCCCATTTCCTTATGGGGACTGGGTGACAGGAGCACATAACACCAGTGCTCTGCACTGGCTGTCTATAGTGTACTGAGCCAGATTCAAGGTGTTGGTATTGATCTATAAGGCCCTGCACGGTCTGAGATGCTCATACCTCAGGGACCGCCTCACCCTCCATGCCTCAGAGCAATCCCTTCGGTCCACTGGGGTGCCTTTTTGGAGGTCCTCCTGGTAAGACGGGGGGCTACAATGGAGAGGGCATTCTCGGTGGCCAGGTCGCGACTCTGGAACTCCCTCACAGAGGAAACCCACCTGCCCCAGGTCTGCTGGCATTTCATTGAGCCTGCAAGACCTGGCTGTTTGCCCAGGTCTTTGGAGGGGAGGAGGGAAGTGTTGGGTAGTTGTGTGTGTGTGTGGGGGGGTTTATGGGATTGTTTTTTAAATTACTGATGAAGTTGTTTTTTAAATATTGTTTTTATGGAATTTTATTGTATTGTTAATTGTTGTAAACCACCCCGAGATGCTGTAGGCATGAGGGGGCAACTAAAAAATATTTATAAATAAATTAAATAAATATAAATAAAATGTTCTGCCCCTCCCGGCAGTTCTGTCAGCAGTGCGTCACCTGGTGTGGGCCAGAAGGCAGGAAGGGGCAAAAAATCCTCTGTATGGGCACACTTTAAGTTGGTGCGGGCAGATGATCCCAGGGAAGTGCAGTGCACTTTGTGCCAGAAGGTGGTGAAACGTGGGCAGGTACTCACCAACCTTGGCACAACTGCCATGGCAGGGCACCTGAAGGCATGCCACAGCATTGTGCTGCTAAGAGGGAAGGCAGGGGCAGTGGATGCCAGCAGGTTCCCGACTGCAGCGGCCAGTCGTCTGCCTCCATCAGCGGGCAGGCGTCCTCCTAGAGCAGCTACCTCCAGCAGCAGGAGCGGTATTGCTGCTAGGGGGGAAAGCAGCAGCAGCACACCATGGAGGAGCTGGGGTGGAGACAGCTGCCAAGTCCATTGGCAGCTGCAGGACGTGGAGGCTTTCAACTGAAAGTCACGTGCATGTTGGGGGAAATGATAGCGCTGGATGGGCAGCCCTTTGCAGTGGTCGGGGACATGGGGTTTAGGTGCCCGACTGGCTTCGTGGCTAGGGATGGGTGAACAGATCGCAGTTCGGGTTCGGCTGTTCAGTTCAGCTGCGTTCGTTTCGTTCATTCGGTTTGCCCATTCGGTTCGGCTGTGTTTGGTTTGGATGTTCGGTTGTTCGGGTCGAATGTTATGTTCTGATTCGGTATTCAGTTCGGTCGAGATCTTGCATCCAATGTTCATGAAACTTGTGCATATCACATATCTCCATATGCTTAATATTTCTCCCAATTTTAGGAAAGAGTGGATAAAGGGTCCCAAGGGTATAAGACATTAACCTGAAAATACATTTCCAGCTGTTACATTTTGATATTCCATTCTGTTTACAGGATATTTGACAAGAATGTATCAAATACCTTTCCTGCCATTTCAGCAAATGTACAGGAGATTTTGATAAAGGGACCCAATTATATAAGCAATTGATGTTGTCCCTGTGAAGATCATTATTCAGATGAATATCAGCATATTCAGTGCCAGTCAGAGGCAGGCACCCTGCATGGCAGGGGGAGAGAGACTGTAGGAGGAAGGATGTGGAGCAACCCCAAAGACTGACAGACACATTCAATGGCCAAACACATTACTGCAAGCTTCTAGCTTTACAGGACCAATTGGTAGTGGTTTCGAGGTGGGCATAGGGGGCGGCCCTGTGGCGGGCATAAGCAACATAACTGGGACTTCTGAGATAGCATCCCAGCAGTCAGGAGACATAGTTTAAACACATCCAGGCTGGCCAACTATCAATCACATCCTGCAGCACTGAGACAGAGGACATAAGAGAATTTCTATTGACTCTTTCCTAAACAGGTGCTTCTGACTTCCCAGAAACAAGTGGGGGAGATACGTTGGGATGGTCCCAGCACAGAATGAGGCTATTTGGTTGACACTTCTGTTGGCCAATTTGCATCACAAACCGATCTTATACCACAGTGACATAAGAGAATCCCAGGCATAGGCCCCTTCTCTACATATGTTGTACAGGCATATAAAATTGGGACCCTTTATAATATCTTTCTAATATTTGGCAGAGATGATCATGAAAGTGAAATATATAGTCCTGCCAAGTTTCATGTACACTGGTTGGACTACAAAGATGTTATAGTCAGACATACATTTATATGTTAATTGCTTATACCACCAAGACCTTTTTTCCAATCCTTCTGAAATTTGGCAGAGATAGTTAATATGGGAAGGTGTATAAATGGAAAAAGTTTCACCTACATTTGATGTAAGGCAAAGTAGTTACAGCTAAGAATGTATATGTCAAATATTGCAAAATACAATAATTCAACTGCTTCTAAAATCGGATTCCTTTATCCAATTGTTTTGAAATTTGGTGAACGTAATGCATTCTATTGGATGTAGCAGTATCCCAAAGTTCAGCCACATAGCTTAAAATACAAAAAGGTTACAGCCAATAATGTGTTTTCCATTGAAACCAATGGAAATTCAATTCCGAACTCACCGAACGCATCCGAAATGAACGTTCAAATTCGAGTTCGGTTCGAACGTTCGGTTCGGTTGACCGAATGATTCTAGTTCAGTTTGAACTCTGAACTTCCGAATTCGAGTTCGGTTCGAACGTTCGGTTCGGTCGACCGAACTAGTCGAGTTCGGTCCGAACTCTGAACTTCCGAACCGTGTTCGCCCATCCCTATTCCTGGCCCCCCAGTTTAAGCTGCCCTCACACATCACCCTGAGATGGCAGGTGGTGCCAGCCTTGTACCGGGATTTAAAAGAGCAGGTGAGAGAGCAGCTGGCAGGGGCTGAGGGTGCCACCATCCACTTCACCACTGACCTGTGGTTGACCAGAATGTGCAGCACACCTACCTGGCAGTGACGGTCCACTGGTGGCAGGACCCAGAGGCAGCTTTTGGGAGTGACAGAAGGGGTCCCGACGTAGGGTATAGGTGGGTGCTGCTTCCGGCGGAAGTAATGGACACCACTCGAAACACTGAGGCAGCCCTGACCGCCATGGTGAGGAAATGGGTCATGCCAGGTCCGCCCTTCACCAAGGGGTGCATGGTGACAGACAATGTGGCAAACACACAGGGCAGTTCATGATGGGGCTTCACCAGCATCCCTTGTGCCACACACACCCTTCATCTGGTGGTCAGGGACGCTCTGGGCTTGAGGGAGAAGGGGATTGGGCCAGGCACCCTTATCTCCCTGATCAAGCGGAGGAGGAAGCTAACCAGTTTCTTCAACCAGAGCGTGAAGGGCAGTGACCTCCTTCTGGTGAAGCAGGCAGAGCAAGGCTCCCCAGTGCACCAGCTGGTGCAGGATGTGTCCACCTGCGCAGAAAGCCACCTTGCATCAGGTTCAACTGGGGCCGGACAGTGGGGCACCTTCAGGTTACAATGGGTCAGAATGGGAGATCCTGGCTCACACAGTCTTTGTGTTGAGTCAGTTCCTGACTGTGATGGAGACCATCAGCTCCTCCACAGTCACCATCAGCCAGGTGACCACTCTGATCCAGAGTCTGCACAGGAGGCTGGATGAGATTATCCAGGGGCAGGATTGTGGCCCTCAGGGCAAGAAGCTGGTGGCTGAGATGGTTGCCCTGGTGCATCAGCTGAAGGTAGGGCTGAAGGCGCAGTTCGATGAGCTCCTTCAGGGGGAGGAATATGTTTTATCAACCATGCTGGACCCCAAGGTCAAGGGCAGTGTGGCATGCCAGACACAGCTCTACAGCCACTGGAAGGGTGAGCTGGTGGAGAGGGTCTGGCAGGCAGAGAGGGCTCTTGAGAGTGCACGGTGGCAGCAGCAGCAGCACTACACCCCTGGGGATGGTGGGAGCAGCCACTCCTTTCAGTCAGTGGGGGTCTATTCCTGCCCCCAGCCCTAGCAGTAGCAGCACTAGCTGCAGGCTGAGCTGCAGCAGCACCCCTATTGTGAGCAGCAGCTCATACATGCAGAGCACTCTGGCGAGCATGGGCTCATGCACAGCAAGGCAGGCAGCGTGGCTGAGGGAAGTGGTGGAGGTGGTCCTCTGCAAGTGGGTGTTCTCCATGGTGGGGGACATTTGCTCGCCACACCACCTGAGACTGGGAACCAAGTTGGTGGAGCAGTTGCTGTTCATCTAGGTGAGCCTTCCGCTTCTGGGATTCCCCGAGCTGCCCCAGGACATGGATTGATGGTGGCACATGCCATCCCATGCCAGGGGCAGTCTTGGGACGGGGCTCCTCCTCAATCTGGGCTGCTGAGGTGCTGTTCCTCCCTCCCAATGTGCTCTCTCTCTCTCTCTCTCTCTGGCCTCGGCCGGCTTACCTAACTGATCTCATGATGCCAGGTGGCATTGGGAAGCTGTAAGTCTGCCAGCTGGCCTCTGGCTAGACGATCTCAGCCCACCTATCTGACTGGCTCTCTCGCGTGTACTTCACAGACTTCATCAGCCCTGAGTGCCCTGCCAAGGTCCGAGCCTGCCTTCCCTACTGCCTCTCATGCCACGCTGCCTGTCTTCCTGCCCTGGTTGCCAAGCTCAAACCCTGCCTCATCCTGCCTTCCATCGCTCATGCCACGCTGCCCGTCTGCCCACCCAGGTTGCAAAGCTCAAACCCTGCCTCAGCCTGCCTTCCACTGCTCATGACACATTGCCTGTCTGCCCACCCAGGTTGCCAAGCTCAAACCCTGCCTCAGCCTGCCTTCCACTGCTCATGACACATTGCCTGTCTGCCCACCCAGGTTGCCAAGCTCAAAACCTGCCTCAGCCTGCCTGCCTTTCATGTCAAGGTGCCTGTCTGCCAGCCCTGGAAACCCTGGGTGATGTGCCCCACTGGCCTGGTAATCCCGCTGCTGCTGTCTGCTGGTTCATGGGTGCTCTGCCCTGGCAAATCCAAATGTGTCCATGCAATCCTGCTGCTGCTGTCTGGGAGCTCTTCCTGGAAAATCCTACTATCCTGGCTACATGGGTGCTGCGCACAAGCAAATCCTCCTGCTGCTGTCTCTGCTGTTCCATGGGTTCTGTGCCCTGGTAATCCAATGTCTGCTGCTGCTTCCGATGCTGCCTGCCACTCCTGTCCCAGGACCCACCATCAGGGTTCTGGGGCCATCATCCTGCTTGCAGGGAGCCATCATTACACCACATCAATAAGCAGGCGGTCCAGCCCCAGGACCCACTATCAGGGTTCTGGGGCCTACATTCCAGGCAGTGAGGGCTGTCCATCCACGCCATCCAGAAGCTGCCACTCTAGTCCCAGGACCCACTGTCAGGGTTCTGGGACTGTCATTCCGCTCACAGGGAGCCATCATTCCACCACATCAAGATACAGCCACCCACCCCAACTCAAGGACCCACCGTCAGGGTTCTGGGGCCTATGTTCCAGGCAGGGAGGACTGTTGTTCCACTTCACTGTCTGCCAATGCTTCACCAATGCCAGCCAGCCTGCAACACCCGGCTACCGACCCTGGCCGGACATCTGCCACTGCTCCACCGATGCCAGCCAGTCTGCAATGCCCAGTCAAGTAGGGGTGCCAGGCGCAGTTACTGTGCCCTGGCAATCCAATGTCTGCTGCTGCTGGTACTGCACATCAGCCATTTGCTCCTCCATCTTGTAGACGGGCATAGCTCGGATGAGTGTGCCAGCGGGTGGGGGCTGGGTGTCCATGAGATTCACCACCGGGCAAGGCTTGACCAATTTGGAGTAGAGTTTTTTGAGATCAGTCGAGTACAATGCCAGCCTGCAATGCCTGGCCAAGTAGGGGTGCCAGCCACCAAGCCCTGACCGGGCCTCTGCCGGTGCTCCACCGATGACTGTCAGCATGCAACACCCAACCTCTGATGCTGGCACCAGTGGGTCTCAGACAGCCAGTCATTGTGCCACAGGCACTCCTGGGTGCCAAGCGCCAAGCCTGCCTGCCTGCGCAACCTGGGGTGCCAAGCCCCAAGCCTTCCTGGTCTCTGATGCTGCTGTGTCTCCGATGGCCTGCCATGCCCCCACGGGCTCCCCTGGAGCACCCTAAGTCTCTGCCATGGCTGAACCTTCCAAACCTTCAGGGGGTCTGAACTCCATGGGTCTGAAACCACGAACCCGAACTAAGTTTTTAGTCTGAACCTCCGAACTCTGGTCTGTTCGCACATCCCTAGTAGCCCAGGTTGTGATCTTAAGCTAATCCAGGGGTCAGAGCCCAGTCTAGCCTCCAACACAACCAGATGTTGGCATATGCTAATTGTGGGTCAACATCTGGTGGCTCCTCAACAGATGTGCTGGTGGCTTGCCGGCTAAAGTGTGAAGAAGCAGGCCACTGTCATGTCTTTCTACCCACTGCCTTTAGGTCCTTTCCACCTCAGTCTTCCATTATATATACACACACTTCCTGCATGGTTTTCCTCTTATCCTACTGCCCTTTATCAAACTGAAAAGCACAATCATTAACAAATAATTAACCCTCAGTGAGCAGAAGAAATGTCTAAGAAGCTGGAGCTTCCTCCTTATCACACACATTATTGTCTCTTTTGCACCAATCTTTTTGTTCCCAGATAGGATTTCTAACTTGAGTTTTCTGTCATTATTCTTTCAGCTTTCTGCAAGCAACCATCTATAACACTGCATTTCAAAAGCCAGCTATCTTTGTCTGTTGATCATTGAGGGTCCGTGCCTCTGTCACATAAAGGATAAATTAGTTAGCTGATCAAAACATATAAAATACCAATTACAACTTTTGTTCTAAATAGATAAGAACCAAATTGAATTATTTTCCCTTTTCAGCATGTACTGTAATAAAACAATGCTCCGTATTGAAAGCAAATACGTTATGGAACTGAACAGAAGAGATTATTTCTAAAATATTTTATATGATTCCAAAAGATTATTATCTTTGACAGTGTTTTCCTAAAAGCTATGAAAAGTACAGATTACATCGATGATGATATAGCCGCATTTTGATTTTTACAACTGCAGCTAGCTACCATAGCTTTTACAGCTGCAATTACTGCATATTTTCTTTTTGTGAGCAGAATTTATTGCAGTGTTATGCACATAAACATATATAAATTGGGAGGAAAGAAGTTCAAAAAGGAATTTTTTTAAGTGGTAGAAACTCTTGCATAGAGTGGACAGCTTAGCACTAAAATCTGCCCTGGCTGAGCTGTAGGGCAATACACTGATGACTGGAAAAAAACCCAAAACCTTTTACAAATAGAATTACGCATGCGTACTGGAGCATCATCTCTTTGAACCAGGTAACAAAACAGACCCTTAGCCTTAGTTATTTAGAAAATTTCTGGCATTATTCAGTGAAAAGCACTGTAATAACTCAGTATAATGACATCTAACTGAGATTACGGACAACATGAAACAAGTCAGTCCAATTTTTAAAGGAAACAAACTTTACTTTGGAATATCTATAGACAGAAAGTCCATCAAAGTTTGGAGGATCTGGCTTGGGCGAAGCCCTCTTCAACAGAGGACAGAGTGGAGAGTATACTCATCAAATATGCACGTGAGCCAGAACTGGAAGGCGTCACAAGCACTTTGCAAGACACAATTAAACTACAGAACTATCTACATAAACTAGAGATATACGCTAAAAGAAACAAAACAGGTTTTAACAAAGATAAATGCAAAGGGTTGCACATAAGAATGAAAACCAGAAGCACAAATGTAAAATGGAGGAAAATCGACTAGGCAGTAGCAATGGAGAGTTATAGTGGATCATTGTAGCAGGAGGCAGTTCCCAGGGGTGGAGTCCCTGCAGGATCAGACACCTGGGCTGTCACTTCCATTGGGAAGTCAGCAGTGCACACATGCCATGCAGGAATTACTCAGTCTGTTTATTGTTAATACAAAGTTCCTTTGTCTCTGGGCTGCCTGCTCATCCACCTCACACCCTGCAGGCCCAGCTTAGTCTCTCCAAAACATACAGTAACAACCCCCGAAAGTCCATACAAGCCAGGCAGTAGGCCCCAGGCTCACTTCAAGGCTTCCCAGGCAGACAGCTCCCTCCTGGGCACAACCTTCCCTAATACCTGGGTCCACAACTTCTCATTGACCCAGGGTTTAGGACTCTGGAGAGCACTGAGTGGTTGGTCACTGGCAGTCAGGCTTTTCCCAACCCAAGTCCAGGGATCCAAGTCTCTCCCCACCAGGGCTTAAGGACTGATCAAATCCCCTGCTGAAAGGTCCCTGGACAGGTTACCTTTTCAGCTCCCAGGCAAAGACTGAAGTCCTCTCTAGCTTCCAGCCTCTTATGTAGCCAGAGTGGGTGTGGCCAACTCCCCAGGCTGCCTGCCCTTAAAGGGCCAGTGTCCTGCCCACTCTGTCTCCTTCACTCTCAGTCTCTTTCTGTCTGAGGTGGGCCTCTTGCTATGGGGCTGTCTCTGCTACATCCCTGCACACACTCAGCTCTAAGGCTGGCCCAATCAGCCGCTTCTTAAAGGGGAAGCAGTCCCGCAAGACTGCTCCCTGCTACAATCATATACTGAACATGAGTCAACAATGTGATGCTGTCATAAAAAGACAAATGCCATTTGGGGCTGCATTGTCAAATACATCATATCTAGAGCTGAAGTGCATGTCATTTTCATTGAAAACAGCTGATTTGCCATCTCTCCTCTGATGCAGAAACTTACTGCGTTTTCGTCACATTCATTCCCATTTGAGAATGTCCTTTGGTGGGTACTTTCAGTGTTTTCTGGTACTTTTGGTACATACTGACACATTAGTGGAAGAAGGAGACCGACTCCATCCATACACACAGACCAGACATGACAGGGCAGCAGTGTGTCACTGGGTACAGTCTGAAAGGTGAGATGGTACCAGCTGAGTACCTCAACATTGCGTAGTGCAGGACAGCGTCACTCTGATGGGGTTGCAGGTGCAAAGTGAGGTTCCAGCAAGTGGTGGTGCCAGCAATAGCTACGTCCTTGAGAAGACACGAGTAATGTGAGAGGATTCTTCAGGCTTAGAGTGGAGCCACTGTGTAGCTAGGCTCTGGAGGGAATGGGCTAGAGACAAGGCTAGGCTTGTCGGTATATGTACAGTTGACAATCTCTAGAATCTAACGCTTGTCATTACTTCTCCAAGAGGCTGACCTTCTTGCTACAAGTGGCGAGGTGGTCACATGGCCAGGTGACACAGTGCTGCCCCTTTCTCCTCCTACTCCCAACCTGCTGATTAGAAGAAGAGGATTTGGAGGAGAAAAGGGCATGGGACTAGGAGCCAGTAAAGTGACACCACTAGGAGTCAAGACTTTGGCCTTGAACTGGTATCCTTGGGGCCCTGAGCACAGGGGCTAATGCCTCTGCATAATCAAAGTGCTCAGGCCAGGGCTAGTAATGATGGCTTTATACCACTCTGGTCAGGCCACACCCATCCCTCAGCCCTGCTCCACACCCCCAGATTCCTGGTTGGTTGGTGGCCTGTATATAAGGGTAGATCATCAGTCAACACTTTGGTTCCTTTTTCTTTTGGGATGCACCTTGCATCAGGCTGACGTCTGGACTTTTGCAGTGTTTCCTGACTGGTTTGCTTTTCACCCTTGGACTGGCTTGGCTTAAACTATGTTTTGGATATGTTCAGACTTGGGTTTGGATCTGTTCAGTTTGCTTTTTCTATTGCCAGTCCTTCTGACTTCCTCTGTGCTGTTTGGTTTTACCTGCCTGATTCATTGCCCACCTCATGACTGTTTTGTTCTCCATCCTCTGGGGTTTGTGTGTTAGCCCTGAGTCTGCCTTGGACCCTGGATCCCCTGGGCCCTTAGGATCCAATCCCACATGTGTCACCACAGCACTGATCTTGCACGGTGAACCCAGCACCGATTGTGCACTAACTCTCTGTGCCTGAATCTGCAATTCTGACACTGAGACACAAAAGTCCTGATAAGTCATGGAATGTACAAAAAGTTTACATTTGGAAACTGGTGAAAAGCAACAGATTCATAAAATGCATCCTGGACTTGAAAATGCAACCAAACATTTAGCAACGTTTCTGATCTGAAGGAATTAAAAAAAAAAATGCCCCAAAACAAAAAACAAAATACCTTCATCCCTCAAGCCCTAGCTCCACCTGCCAATGCCTTGACAAAATGAAAAGCTTTACATGGCCTCTGGATAGTCCAGCCAGAGAACCACAGTGTTGAGGGTGTCTGACAACCTACTTTCAGAAGGGAGGTATTGACAACCCCAGCCAGCAATGGCCTTAGTGTTTCCCAGTTACCTTTCACCAGCCAGGACAGGCAAGGATCTATCTCGCAACTGCTTGTCCATATCACCCCGAACACATTCCCTGCATCGGGGTGTGTGTGTGTGTGTGCGTGTGTGTGATACTAGTTGACACTGATCCAAACAAACAGGACAACACTGAAATTCAACAGCCCCAAACTCTGACCCTGCAGTCAAAGTAGCAGCAGCCAAGCCGTTGGTGGACATGAGCAATTTTGTCTGCAAAGTAGTTGATTTAAAATGTCAAAATAAGCAATAGATGACTCTGGCTCATGGGAAAGACAGGCCAGATTAACCAGGCCATTTACCACCCAAAATAGCTCAACAGGATGAGACTTTACAAATTATATTATAGTAGAGAAGAATGTTCTCTTTGCTGCCATTACATCCCTGGCATAATCCTTCAAGAACAGTCTATACTGCAATCGGTCGACTTCAGCACAAGTTGACCGCCACCTGTGCTCTGACTGCCCTCCTGTTTCAACCACCTCAGGTCTCTTGTATACCATAGAATAATATAATCTCATTGAATTTTAGAGTTGGAAGGTACTTCAGAGGTCATCTGGTCCAACCCCCTTCTCAATGCAGGAAATCCACAGCTACAGCATTCCTGACAGATGGCCGTCCAGCCTCTGTTTGAAAACCTCCAGGGAAGGAGAACCCACCACCCTAGGCCGTCTGTTCCACTGTCGAACAGCTCTTACCATTAGGAAGTTCTTCCTAGTGTTTAGCCGAAATCTGCTAAAACATACTCAGCTCCTTCAAACTTTAATCATAGGACCTTCTTTCCAGACCCCTGAAATTCTTAGTCCCTCTTCTCTGAACCCATTCCAATTTGTCAATGTTGTCCTCCTTAAAATGCAGTGCCTAAAACTGGACATAGTACTCCAGATGAGGTCTGACCAGCGCAGAATAGAGTGGAACTATTACTTCTTGTGACCTGGACACTGTGCTTCTGTTAACACAGCCTAAAATTAGCCCTCTTAGCATCTACATCACATTACTGACCCATGTTCAGCTTGTGATCAACTACAACCCCAAAATCCTTTTCACATGTACTGCTGCCAAGCCAGGTTATCACCCATCCTATACTTGTGCATATTTATTTGATTTTTCTCACCTAAATGCAGAACTTTACATTTATCTCTGTCAAATTTCATTTTGTTAGTTTTGGCCCAGCTTTCCATTCTGTCAAGATCATTTTGAATCTTATTTCTCTCTTCTAAGGGGTTAGCTATCACTCCCAGTTTTGTATCATCTGCAAATTTGATAAACATTCCCTCTACTCCTTCACGCAAGTCATTAATAAAGATGTTGACCAGTACAGGGCCCAGGACAGAACCCTACGGTAGCTCTCTTGATACCTCCCTCTAGATTGATGGGGAGCCATTTATGAGTATCCTTTGGTACCAAGGGAACCTATTCTGTTGCAGTGGTAGGAGCGGACACCTGGGTGCAACCGTGTCAATGGCCATGGTCAGAATGACATTTCACAAAATGACCAGACCATCGACATAGGTTTTTTTTTTAAGTGACAGTACTTCTGGTGGCCACGCTTTGACCCATATAGTCACCCGTGGTGCCATCACATCTGATCCAGCCTGCCAGATGTTTCCCTGGTTTGGATCAGGGGTTTCCCTGGGCTGTGGCAGTTTTTAGCCCGGGCTGTGACTCAGGCCCATCACCCCGACCAGGATCAAAGCATGACGGTGCCCTGAGCCATCATGTTTAAAAATACCCAGAGTAGCCATCAAGGACAGTGGGAAAATCCCCCAGAGAGTTCTGGAAACCAACTGGATCCATTAATCTCCAGGCGTGGACCAACCCAACAGGTCCACCACCCCATAAAATGACATTAAGATGAAACTACAAATCAAAGTTATAATTTGCCTGTTGGTTTGCATTGGATCCTAGATGTTTTTTGTAAATTTTTAAATGGAATGACCAATATCCATATGCAATTTTGTTCTCAAGTAAGAGATGATAGTCACTATAAAAAATGGAAGTAGTGCCGAGCTAGAGGTATCTCTTATTTTCTAGTGGTTGCTATCTCAGACCGTGGACTAAGTTGATCAAAATCTGTTTTTCTAAGAGGGATTTGGTCTAGTGGCAAGTGACTGGCATTGCCTTAGCTTTCTAGATCATTGCAAAGTTTTCTTTGCTGCTACCAGTTTCGCTCTTGGTAGCTATTTTAGTGCATATTGTGTTTATGATGTTATTGTTGTTTTTTTTTATTTGTTGGCCATGGCGAAAGCTTGAGCCTAATAAAATTTGATTTGATTTGATATTTTAGTGCAGGCTGAGAAAGTATTAATAGGCAGGAGGTATTACCCAACATGCACACAGAAAGAGGAGAAAGGCTAAGTGAATTCTTTCAGTAACCCTGCTTCAGGCTTGCACTGGTTGCAGGGCCAATAGGTACTCCAATCACACTGCCTATCTGTCAGAGTGCCACAGGCTTTGGGAACACTTCCAGGAAGTGTTTGGAATCAGGAGACTTATTCTTTGATGCAAAGAATGTGTCTGTGAGGATTTGGGATATTTCATGGAATCACATAAAACACTTCTCTAAAAGCTCCTCTTCATTTAAAAGAGATTTAAAAGAAAAATTTAGCAAAATACCAAAGCAAACTACTGCCGGCCAGTTCAAGGTATTCCATATTGATTGCATTACAAATGAACAAAAGAGCTTGTAGCCTGGAACTGACAGCTAGAGCTACGCTGCTGCCAGCTCCCATGCTTCCTCCATCAGTGCAGAACCTCTGTTAGGCGATAGTGACAGAGGCACACAGTTTCTAACTCTGTCCTTAAAATTTAATAGGAAGTGCTTTCCGCTGTTCTGGAGCCCCTTGTCTAAAAGATTCTCATCAACAAATCTCATGAATTAAGTGCAATACAGATCGGTAAGCCAACCTATAATTTAATGTCACCATCTTATATCACCTACCGTTTCTAAAACAATGGTGTACTAGGATGTTTCATGTCCCCTTTCCAAGCGCTAGTGGAAAGGCTCGTGTTTCTGGGCATACATCCATTACAGGAAAATGCTATTACAAAAAGGAGACCTAGGAAACCATTAGTAGTCACCTTGAGGTAGAATTAAACATGAGGAGCCTGATCCTCAGAGTGTTTTGCCTTCATAAACCCCTGCAAAGCAAGTTGAGAATCAGGTTGGTGACAGACGGTAAGTTCTGTATTTGCAAACATGATTTGCATTTCCAGAGAGGACTCCCAAAATTCTGAATGAATATTTGCACCAAGAAGAATTTTAGCATACTCGACAACATCCCATGTTTTCTATTTTGTTTTGTGTTTGTGTGTGTTTTGGGAGGGGGGGTGCATTTTTGCTTGGATATTCAGTTATTTAAACAAAATCCTAAATGAAATGGTAAAATAAAATAACCAGAAGAGACAAACGAGAAAAACCCAGAGTGAATATCCAAATGAAGTGGGCATGAACTGAGAGCCAGTGTGGTGGAGTTGATAAGAAGCCGGACTTGGAACTGTGGTTTGAATTCAGTTCTAGTAAATGAACTCACTGGGCGGCCTGGGAAAGTCTCAGCTTAGAGAGCCAGTGCGGTGTAGTTGGTAAGATGCTGGACTTCGATCTGGAAAGCCAGGTTTTGAATCCAACACCCTAGTACCCACTGAACTCACTGAGTGACCTTGGGAAATTCTCAGCCTCAGTTCCCCATCTGTAATAATTGTCTCTCTCTCTCTCTTTGTGTTCCCCTCATCCTATTGTAAGCCCACTGGGCAGGGTTGCTATTATTACAACAACAATTGTAAGTGCCAGTAGGTATACTGCTCATGCTATATAAATGCTTAATAATAATAGTGTTTTGTGCCTGCTTTGGCAGACCTGACTCTGATGGTTAAGGACAGGGAGAATTTTTTGGATTTTAAGGCCCTATGCTAGAGCAAGTATATAGGTTATAGAGAGGCGTCTCTCGCTGGTGTGCTCTAGAGAACCATGAGTTCTGTTTTATTTTCAGACATCCTATGCATATTTGCTGGATTATATGTTCAAATTGTAGACACAGATGTATGTCCTTCTATTTTGTTTGTCTGTATGTTGTTGGATACATCCAATGGTTTAAAACCACGCAATAAATTGAATTGAAT
>QEPC01007949.1:287501-301792 GCA_003113815.1 Sphenodon punctatus
GCGGGGGTCCAGTATGCTATAGTAGGTCAAATAGGTTAGGAATTGAAATGAGTCATCTCCTTAAGAGATGGGGAGGTGACACCCAGTGCCAGGCGCAGGCAGTACGCACTGGGGTTATTTACCTGGGAGGGGTACTGCAGTTTCGTCAGTAAGTACCTGCACGGTCTGCTGACTTAGCGGGTACCCACCTCCTTACTCAAGCCCACAGTTGGGATGCTCCCCCTTTCGGCCAGAGCCAGGGTGCTGTCGAAGGGGAGCCTTGTTTGTGATGGAGCTGGCACGGGAAGGCACATCCCGGCCAGTTTCGGGTTAATAAGAGTTAATTAGCTAGCATACTGGACCCATATTGCGTGGGCAATCACCCACCGTCTTGATAACTATTAATAAAGAGTGTGGCCTGTTTAATCCAATACTTGGTCTCTGTGTCTCATTGAGGGGGTGCTGCGACAAATGCATAAAGCAGAGAATGCATACAAGAACAAAATAAAAACACCATGTTTTGATGCATGAATTTAATGACCTATTATTTAGATTAGTTTAATGTTACCACTGATTTGGGAAAGAAACGTTATGGCTGATGTAGTAGTGGAAGAAATGTAGACAAGATAAAAAGAAGGAAAGATATTTTGATGACATTTGAAATGACATCGTTCTGGTGTGCTGAAAGGGTTAATGTCCACTGATGGCTCTACAAATCCTGTTAGTGAAGTCACCAAATACTGAAAACTTCTGCGACTGTTTTTGTATTAAAAACACTTCAATATATACAGGATATGAAACTATGCAAACTATGTTTTCTTATGTTTCCTTAATGCATTAGCATATTCTTTGAACAAATCAGCATGCAACTGGGATGTTTTTCTTAGGAATCGAGGATTAAGAGAAAGCTACTCATTCTGGTCCCTCATGGAGCTCTCTCCACTTCACACAGTCACCATCTATTTAAATATAGCTTATTTTTATTGTCAGCCACTGCTTAACAGAGCTGCCGGTACGAAGGTCTTATCCTGCAAATGCCTACTGAACTGCCATACGTGTGGAAATGATATGTGTTCCATATTCAAGAATAAAAAGGGACATCTTTGAAAATGGAAATTATATTTTAGTCAAACACGTTTTATATGCTTATAAACAAGCATTTATTAAGCCAGACTTGATGTTGCTGGATAACCTGAAAAAGCAGGAGAGTATGCAGTTTTACATTCATATATGCATACAGACATTTTACATTTCTACTCCATTCTAACCTTACTCAGGGTTGCTTACAATGAAAACAACAATGTATTATACAAATAATAATTAAATCATAAATACAATAAACCAAATTCACATTATTCTCTACCCACCTCATCCACAATTTGCCTCTCTCCACACTTCCCCTCTCATTCCCCTGTACAGTCGGAGAGGCTTCCTCATGCTCACGCCCCCCCCTCACCAAAGGGGCATGGCAATCCCAACCACTCAACTGTCCCAGCTTTGGCAATCCCAACCACACACCCCTACTCCATGTCATTCCCTGCCCCACTAACACTTTCTATCACTGGGTGTTTTTATATGGACAGTTTCTGTTCCACCACACCGCTGGGTGGCCTGTGTCTAAAGGTGTGCCATCAAATGTGCAGGTAGAGCATAGGTGGAGCAGGCTGCTGCAGATCCACTTGTAGTGCTCCAGAACAGTGGGCCACCCAAACCTGGGGCACTGACCTGAGGCAAAGCTGCAGTCTATCTGCTCAGTGGACAGCCACTGTAGCGCCACCCCCACCCAGTGGTTGCCCCAGGCAACACCACAAAGTTGCAGGCAGCAGCCTTGTGCATTGGGCGATCTTCCCGCAACTCTATGGTGTGGGGGATTGGGTACCATATGGATGGACTGCAGGCTGCGGGAAGTGCAAGGTCTGTGTAAACCTGACCCAGGAGGGGTTGGATGTAGGCAGACACCCCTGGAGAAGCACCAGTAGGGACTGGTGGTGGTGGGGAGGCACTGTCTAGCATCAGAGAGGTCCAAAGTCCGTCTGTTTACACCCATTGTAAACTGAGGGCTAGAGGCAGGAGTGCTGGAGAAGCACATTGGGTGTAAAGAGACGGAAAGCAGCTCCAGGGGTGCGAGCGGATGGCCATCGTTGCCTAGTTGGCCCATCCATCTGAAGGTTTATGTGCCTGCCAGATGTGTGCCACGGACCAGGCTGGAGTTTCTCCAGAGCAGTCCAGCACAGCATGCTGCACAAGATCCCAGAGCACGCCACATGGAGCAGGCCGGTAAAACCCGGGACGATGGCCAAACATAATGCTGCTACTGCTTTGTTTATTTTATTTATTTATTTATTTATTGGATTTTTACCCCGCCCCTCCTAAAACAGCAAGGGGCGGCTTACAATAAAAATAAAATACAAATAAAAAACCAATCTATAAAATACATTAAAACACTTAAAAAATGCCAACCATTAAAACAGGACTAGGGAACAACCAAAGTAAAACAATAAATAAGGATGAAGGGGAATAAAACCTCTACCCCCTCCCCCCCCCTCCCCAAAGGCCTGGGCGAACAGTCAGGTTTTACAATTTTGCCGGAATGTTAAAAGGCTTGGGGCCAGGTGAGCTTCCTCTGGGAGGGAGTTCCAAAGCATGGCCCGGCTAGTGAGAATGCCCTCTCCATTGTGGCCCCCCGCTTAACACGGGGGACCTCCAAGAAGGCACCCCCGGCAGATCGAAGGAGCTGCTCTGGGGCATGGAGGGCGAGGCGGTCACTGAGATATGAGCGACCCAGACCGTGAAGGGCCTTATAGATCAATACTAAAACCTTGAACCGGGCTCGGCATGCTACTGGCAACCAGTGTAGAGTCCGGAGCACTGGTGGTATGTGCTCCAGACGGCCTGTCCCCGAAAGGAGCCGGGCCACCGCATTCTGCACTAGCTGCAGCCTCAGAACCAGGAAAAAGGGCAGCCTCACATAGAGCGCATTGCAGTAGTCCAGCCTCGAGGTGACGAAGGCATGGATGAGGGAGACCAGGTCCGGACCGGAGATGTACGGGTGCAACCTCTGCACCAGACACAGCTGGTGAAAGGCAGCCCTCGCAACTACCTCCACCTACTGCTCCAGGTGGAGGTCTGCGTCCAATACCCCCCCCCTAGATTCCGAACCTGCTGAGCTATAGGAAGATGAACCCCCCCAATCAGGGGGGCCGACACCTCCCTCGCTCTCCCCACCACCATCACCTCCGTCTTAGTGGGGTTGAGCTTCAGTCTGCTCTGCCACATCCAATCCACCACAACCTCCAAACACTGGGATAGCACCGAGACAGCAGGGTCTGGGTCCATTGAAAGAGAGAGGTACAGCTGAGTATCGTCAACATATTGGTGACACCGCACCCCAAACCTTCTCACGACCTCACCCAAGGGCTGCATATATACATTAAATAATGGAGACAGAATGGAACCCTGCGGAATGCCGCAGGATAAGGCACAGGGGCAAGATGTCTCAGCCCCCACCACCACCCATTGGCTTCTCCTTGAGAGGAATGACTGGAACCATTCAAGAACAGTCCCGTCCAGACCCCCCAGGTCACGCAGCCATCTCAACAGCAGCCCATGGTCCATGGTGTCAAAAGCGGCCGAGAGATCTAGCAGGATGAGAAATGTTGAGCATCCTGCATCCATCTCCCAGTGGAGATCGTCGACCAAGGCCACCAACGCCGTCTCGGTGTCATAGCCGGGGCGGAACCCAGATTGAAACGGGTCCAGGAAACCGATGCCATCTAGATGCGCCTGGAGCTGGATCGCCACCGCCCACTCAATAACCTTCCCTAAAAACGGATGGTTAGAGACAGGTCGGTAGCTGGCGAGCGCGTCCACGACCAGAGATGGTTTCTTCAGCAGGGGGCACACCACAGCCTCCTTGAGGCTGGGCAACAACCTCCCCTGCTGCAAGGATGTGTTAACCACCCTCGCCAGCACCGTCCCCAGCGTCTCCCTGAAGGCTTTCACCAACCAGGACGGACATGGATGAAGTTCACAACAGGTGGCTCTCACAGACCCCAAGACATCCACTGTATCAGCTGGCATCACTTCCTGAAACTCCCCCCACAAAGATGGACCAGACGGGGCCTCCAGCACCTCGCGCTCTCCACCTACTGCCCCCAATCCAGCATCAAAGTCAATCTGAATCCGAACAACTTTGTTGGGGGAACCCATGGTACAGCTCTGCACCCATCTGTCTGTTGCTCAGTTCAACATCATGGAGTCATGGGTGCCAGCCTAGTGAGTCATAGGAGTGCCCATAACTCTATTGTGTGGGCGTGAGGTGTGCCATGCAGGTGAAACATGGCCAGGGGACACCACCAGTCCAGCTGATGTGGATTCAGGTGGAGCTAGCAACTGGCGGCTCTAGGAGTGGGCCCCCGCAGAAGGTCCAGGGTCTGGCAGGCTCCCCATCCATCAGAGAACAACCCAACCAGAGTCCCTGCATGAAGGCATTAGTGCTCAAAGGACTCTCTACAACCGATACTACCCCATAGCATGCCAGAGAGCCGTGATATCAGTGCCAGAGGTGCAGTTCAGTTACAGAGCTGCTATTTTACAGAGTTAGCCCTTCCTCCTGCATATCCCTGCTAAGTCACCAAAATAGCTTAACAAACTGTTCAACAGCTTTGGTTCCCCAAATCCCCTTTTCTGCCTCCCACATTCCTGTCACCAGACAACTCCATTGACCCATGGAACTCACCCACATACCATTACAATCCATAATTGCCTCCCTTGCTCATATCAAAAACATAAGAGTAAACTGGCGATGAAGCTGAACAAAAAAGCTACATGAACATAAATCTTTCATCAAAACCACTCTTGAAATTGTTCCAGAGTTCTGTTTGTTATTGTTCAAATCTTTCCTCATGTCAGAAAGTCAGGCTGGTATCACTGGGAAACAGGAATGACAGGCTGGCATGAGTTGTTCCATCAGCTATGCATGGTATTAGCCAGAAAAGCTTTGATAGCTAAGAAGGAACAACTGCTTTTGAGGTTATCTTTAACAGATCAAAATTGTCTGTGCCCAAGGTGCTATCAGAACATGCATGCAAATTTGGGAATGTTTAGATTGCGGTTTCTTAGAGGAACAAAAAGAAAATAAAGGAAATCAGTAAAATTTGAAAGTGTTTCCTTTAAAAATCATGGATAACTAAATTACCCAGTGGGAAATGCTATTGCCATATTTAACAACTACATTCTACCTATCAAAGTATAAAAACTGAGAGATTATAAAAATAGAATTGTTTATTTTATTTATTTAATTTTATTTCAGTTTTTATCCCACAATGAGCTCAGGACTAGATTCAGTGATGCATTTAAACATATGCTTAGCTCTGTGCTTACAGCGAGGCCGTATTGACTGCAAGGGGAGGTAAGTACACATGTAAAAGTGTCCAAAAACATAGTGTAGTAAGGCTACAGTTAAGGGTCTTTTAAGACTTATCCTTGTGCCTGACCCAAATCCCATAAGATTAATAATGGAAAATTTTCCTTCTTCTCCTAAGCATGTAAATGTGTGCTTACTTTATAGTAAGCACACATTTACATGCTTAGGAGAAGAAGGAAAATTTTCCATTATTAATCTTATGGGATTTGGGTCAGGCACAAGGATAAGTCTTAAAAGACCCTTAACTGTAGCCTTACTACACTATGTTTTTGGACACTTTTATACTAATTCACAATATGTCATAATATGAACTCCCTTAACTTCAGTTTTCAGTTACATAACATTGATATGTTCTTGCTCTTCTTGGTTTATTTATACAGTAAAGTCTTCTAGGCTCTTCACAGAACAAATAGAGATGTTGTACTGGCCTCGGAGGATCTCACGGTCTAACATTAAGCATGACACATTGAGTTTGAAGCTCCAACAATGATGAGAAATGTAAAGAAGGAAAAGAATTAGAGGAAGATCCAGTGGTTATGTTGTTTAAGGAAGTGAACATCTTGGTGATTAATTAATGTCTTTTTAGAGTTGTTTCATAGTGCCCTGTTTCACTGAGCCAAAGCCAGGTTTAAGTATGTTGAGGTCTGTAGCAGGGAGTAGGCTATTTGGGCTACTGGCACTTTAAGGAAGCCAGCACCAGTGAAGAGGCTGCAGGTGGTAGCTGGGGCCCAGACACTGAGTGAGTGAAGGATAGTGCCTGATGCCTCACACCTGGGCTTGGATGTGGCTGGACCAGCCCAAAGTCCAAAGAGCCTGAGGTAGACTTAGTTTAGGGAGAGACTGACAAGCAGGATGCAAGAGGCCCTGAGGCACGAAGGGGGCAGGATATTCAATTTTATTAAAGAAGAAAGAAGAAGAAGAGCCCTTATGAGGCGCTGAGTGAGCCCGTAGCCAGAGGGCTACCTCTGGTGGAAAAGGATTTATGTTTGGCAATGGTCTCTGAGGATTGTGAGACAAACTGTAAGAGTGGACATTGTATGGGAATAAAGATACTGCAGAGAAGAAATCTGGTGTGGTGTGACTCCTTGGGTGGCATCTTGCCAGTACTCACCCCAGGCACCCTCACCTCTGTTACGAGGTCTCCCACAAAGCAATAATGTCTCCCCCCACACACACACACACACACAAACACTCAACCCACCTATACAGTGGACAGAGAGGATCGAGCAGTTGTCTAGCATCAGAATAGGTGGCAGGGAAGAAGAAACAGACTTCCACAACCAGGGGTCCAGCTGGCGGTAAGGAGATGCACACACATGGTGGTGGACCATGACTGTTGGAACCTCCTAGGATGGGGACCCAATGTTGTATAATACACAGCATAATAGTTAATCTAATATGGCCCTGCACTCTTGCCTATTACTTATTTTATTCACTTCCACAATGATTTTGTGAAACAGGTCATTGTTACTATTTCCGCTTTATAGATGGGGAACACAATATAGGGTGAAGGCCAGATGAGACGTTATCCCACATTAAGCCACATTAGCCGTGATGAAGCTGACTGTCCGCACCGTGGTTGCCAGATGTTTGCCCACTTCCACCTCAAGTCAGGCACCTGGCTGCTGTGAGATACAGTGGCTGGAGGTTGGCGACACATCACTGTTGCCTCACCCAGGCTAATGTGGGGCCATTAGGCCACCTACTGTCTTGTTGGCCCACACAGCCCCACAACATGGCAAGATCTAAAGATTGCGTCCAGAGGAGCGCACTCACCCCATTAATTTGGCTACTGCTGTTATGAATTGGAACCGTTCTCTACGTTTCCTGACTAGGAGCAGGACTTAAACCCCTAGTAGGCAGTTCCCAATTCCGGGATCTTGGCAGAGGCACTATGAAACAGACCACAAGCCCTTTAAAGATTGAATGTTTATTACAGAAAGAACTGGGAATAAAGCACCAATACACTTGCATATAGCAATAGCCTTTACCTACCCTAACAGCAAGCACACACACACAAATACATACATATGTGTTCTTACACGTCAGAGGTCTCAGGTCTGGTCTCGAGAGGAGAGGCAGGGTGGGGGCCCAATTGAGGTCTATCTAGGAACCTAGCTGCTGGAGTCTTGGCTTTTCACAGCCTTTGAGAGCGTTGGAAAGGGCCAAGCACCGATCAACCAGCAGCCACCTGATTAGCTCGTCAGACGGTACTGTGCAAGACACCTTTCCTGTCTAGGGCTGGCCTTTTTATCCAGTGACTGCCTTATGATTATCCAGAGTACGGGGATGTCAGTGCTAAGCCTAGAAAGTCTCCCCATTGGCTGTTCAGATTTGGGGTACTTTCTGCTTAGTCATTGTCATTATGGGATGTCTTGACCAGTTAGATCCTGCCTACCCCTCCCTCCAGATGGGAGGCCTGATCTTTGGCCATGGATTGCCCATGCCCCCTTTCTCTAAGGCGTCTTTATGTCTGACCAGACCATCCTTTCTCATTGCATTGCTTAGTCCTTATCTGCAACCTTCTCTCTTGTTTATGTACAGACATGTTCTGGGAACGGACAGTTCTTTACTAGTCCTGTTCTTGCTAGATTGCAAGAATATATCCCTGTCAGCATATTTCTTTCATTTCCTTCTCCTCTTTGCCAGCCTGTTTTCCTCATAATATGCATTTTCAATATTCCTAAACTAAAGTTACTATAAAGCATATAGCAAGCAAATAAAGCATGTAGGAAACTCATAGTATCCCTTCAGTAGTTACAGATGTATACAATATTCTCTTGGTTCTATAATGCCCAATGTTTCAATCAGCCAATTAATTCACTACGCTGCCATTAATAAAAGTACTACCACACTCACCCCAGCCACAAAACAGCTGATTGGGGATGGGGGGGAGGCGGGAGGCAGAGTGCACCAGGGACACATGTCGTTTTTGGTTTTTGTTATTAAAGACTGTCATTTTTGTTATTAACAAAAATTCAATATCCATTATCAGTGTCGTTATCGGTATCAATTTTGAGCAAAACCAAAAAAAAATTCTGTATCATTTCCATTGTGTGCTGCTACCAGTGGCAGAAGTACCAGCACACACCTGCCCCAGACTTCTCAGAAGTTGAACTCCTTCCTCCCTTTCTCATTATAATGCAGTACTAATAAGTGCACAATGACAATATGAAAAATTACTAATATGTAATATGTCTAACCTAAACCTACACCTAATAACCTATACTATATGCAATAATTCCTATTAAATATCTATATCAATAAATTTCTGTTATGTGTTCTATCCAAGTATCTATCTATCCTATAAATGCAAATATATAAATTATATATAATATCTAATCAATATAGAACTAATATATCTATATATAATATGGACAGTGGGAGACATACAGGGGAAGGGGAAACCAAAAAATGATAGGGTATATCACTATCGATAGTATCTGTAAACTATATAACTAAACCTATATCTATCTGTCTATCTGTCTCAAAGGGGGAGACAGACGGGAAGGGACAAGGTAAAATAAAGGGTATAAGGAAAGGTAAGGTATAACATGGAGGGCTGGGGAAG
The DNA here is from genome assembly GCA_003113815.1 of Sphenodon punctatus. Lineage (NCBI taxonomy): Eukaryota > Metazoa > Chordata > Lepidosauria > Sphenodontia > Sphenodontidae > Sphenodon > Sphenodon punctatus. The sequence goes on from QEPC01007949.1 coordinate 296,477, forward strand.
ATTTTTAGTGCGAGCACCAGAGTTCTATAAATGCAGCCTGACACATAAAGAGCTAACACAGAACAAGAGTGAAACAGCCTGGCCCTGAAACATAAAGGGTTGCAGTGCCCTCCCCAGAGCCCCCATGATTGATTCTTGGAGGCAGGAGGAATTGAACAATCACAGGGTGCCATGCAACTGCCTGGGACCTGCTTGCGCTACACATTGGCCAGTGATTACATCCATCAGATCCTTCCCCTCCCATCACTGGCCCAGTTCAAGAGTTCAACATTGTTTCCAATGCCAAGATGTCTGCTCCCTCCTCCCCTCTCCACATTTCCCTCCAAAAAACACCTGTCAGGTAATAATGAAATCAATAACGACTTTTATTAGTTGATTTCATTATTTATTTGTTGTTATTGCAACAAGAAAAACAAAATGTCATTATCGTTATCACTATAATAAAAACAAAGAGCACACCCCTAACAGCCAAGGTGACAATACTCCTCCAGTCCCCCTCCCCCACCCCCATCAACTTTCTGGCAGCCAGGGCAAGCGTGTTCCTCCAGGCTTGCCTCCTGACCAGATGTTTTGCAGCTGGGGTGAGCACGCTCGTCTGGGCCCCTCCATCAACTGTTTTGCAGCAGCTACTCTCAGGAGCCCAATCCTACTGCATAGCAGGAGGCCAGGAGGCCTTCCCCATGTGGATGGGTCCTCAGCTGACCCATGGCAAAGAGGAACTTGTGACAGCAGCCCCCTACCCAGATTCCCCGAAGGGGGGCTGCTCGTTAAGACTGCCCTCCCAACCAAAGCAAAGAGTGGTGGTTACAATGGCCATCCCTGAGGTGGTCAGGGGTTCCAACTGGCCCTGTCTTGTGTGGCCTTACCCACAGTGATTTTATTTGCTCAAGACCGCTCAGTGAGTTCATGGCTAAAATGGATTTGAACCTTGGTCTCCCAAGTCCAAGGCTCACATCTTTTCCACTAAGCTACATTGTACTGTCTGGCTTGCTGAAGGTAACTTGCATGAAAAGGACTATTGGCAGGAGAAAGGATCTGAGGACTAGCCCCAGACAAAAGGAGGGATGTTAGGAAGGTGTGATTATTGAAGCACCTTAGCAGCAAGGCATGGAGAAGTCAATTGGACAATGAGTACAATCATCACTCCTTGATGTCACTTGCACTACTGAGATAGGAAAATGATACTAATAATTTTATTTTTTTTAAATAGATTTATTTATATTTCATTGGTCTTTTTCCCCACACCCTCCTACTCACAGAGGGTGGATGACTACAACTCTTCAAGTTTTGCTGTTGGAGAGACAGTGAGCACATTTCCTACTAAGCTTTTTCAGCTGACACAGGCCCTGCCGTCTCCGTGCTATCCCAATGTTTGGAGGCCGTGGCAACTTGGTTGTGTGGCAGAGCAGACTTAAGCTCAATCCTGATAAGATGTATGTGATGGTGGTAGGCCGAGTGGGAGAGGTGTTGCCCCCTCCGTGGCCCAGCAGGTTCAGAGTCTGGGGGTGTTATTGGATGCAGACCTCTGCCTAGATCAGAAGGTGGATGTGGTGGCGAAGGTGGCTTTCCACCAGCTGTATCTGGTACGGAGGCTGCACCCATACATTTCCAGAACCGAACTGGCCACCTTGATCCATGCCCTCATCACCTCGAGGCTGTACTACTGTAACACGCTTTACGTGGGGCTTCCCTTGATGCTGGCCCGGAGGTAGCAGCTAGTACAGAATGCGATGGCCTTTCTCTTTAACAGGGATGGGCCAATGAGAGCACATAACACCAGTGTTCTGTGGACTGCACTGGTTGCCTGTAACGTACGGAGCCAGATTCAAGGTGCTGACTTTGATCTATAAGGCCCTGTACAGTCTTGGACCTGGATATCTGAGGGACCGCCTCACCCTCCGTGACTCAGGATGGCCCCTTCGATCCACTGGGGGTGCCTTCCTGGAAGTCCCCCGCATAAAGCAGGGGGCTACAATCGAGAGGGTGTTCTCGGTGGCTGGGCCACGGCTATGGAACTCCCTCCCAGAGGGCTGGCCCCGCGTCTGTTGGCCTTCCATCAGGCCTGTAAGACATGGCTCTTCTCCCAGGCCTTCACAGGTGGGGAGGGGAGGGTGGGTTACATTTCTGTATGGTTTTTTTAAAAAATTTGGAGTGTATTGGAATTTTGTAGATTTTAATGTGATTTTATGTTGTTTTAGATTGTTTTTATATTCGTTGGAAGCCTCCCCGAGATGCCATCAGCATGAGGGGGTGGCATACAAGTCTAATAAAATAAATAAATAAAAAAATAAGAGCTTAATCAATGGCTTATAAAAGACAAAGTTACTGTTCCCAAAAACTTAAAATCTGCCTTCTCACATTATATAAACTCCCTACTTTTCCAATCAATGGTATTGATTATCCTGTATTTAAACAGAATGAGCAGAAGTTTTTAAACAATATTAGATGTAGTATTTAATACAGAAGTGGGCAAAGTTTGTTAATCCTGAGAGCTGCATTCATTTATCACAATGGGGCCAAAGAACCATAGTTTGCCCACTTCTGATTTCATACAAGTAAAAATATTCTAGCGAGAGTGTGGTTTCTTACATTCTCCTCCCAAGTGCTTGTTTTAGGTATATCTCTAGCTTGAATTCAGTTTATCATTTGATCATTGGTTTCCCCTAATTGTATTTAAATGCTAATGACTTTTTCCCTAACATCTTGCCTGTCTCTTTTCCAATCATTTCCCAATTGTCCTTTCAAGTGCTTTTCCTGGGAGACAACCAGGAAAGAGGAGCTTGAGACTTGAATACTGGTCTTTTTATCTGTCTCTTCTGAAAGAGAAAAAAGGTGGGATTCAGCATCAATAGAGGGACTGTCCCTCCTGCTAAGTAGGGTCTGTTGGTAGGTATGTTTTTCTGGGTATTGTGGGCCCAGATGCTTAGTTTCTGTAATTCAATACAGTTGTGGTCTTTGATTAACCCAAATTTATGTGCACACGTTTTCTATCCCCAATACCCTGCATTGCTGTAATTGATGCATCTCACAAGAGTTACCAAAGAGTCAGCAGCCTGTTTCATTAATTGGGCATTTTCATACGGGTGTGGGTAGTTGGGGATGGGTGTGCACCATGATGCAGGAGTGGCACATGGGGGAGGGTTACACAGGTGCACAACCATACTCTATGCATGAAGCAACTGCCATTTTTGCCAGTTGCTCTGTGCATGGGTGGAGATGGGTGCTGCGTGGGAGTGTACACAAAGCCGTAGTGTTTACTCAGGACTCCCACATGCAGGCACCTACGTGAGCACTGTATGGGGGGGGTGTCTCGTGTAAAAAAGGGCCATTGAGAAGGATCTGGACTTGAGCTAGTGAGAAAGACTCTAGATTCCATTTCAGCCCACCAGAACAATAGAGATTGCCTGTGCTTTCACTGCTTTGTGGCTCAATGAAAATTAGCTAGGACTAAGAATAGTATCTGCGTATGAACATTTGTCTGCCTGAAGGTATTTAAGAAATTCTGAGTCTGGTTAAGTATTTGAGAGGAACAGGAAAACTGTACAGTAGTTCTCTTTTTAAAAGTTACAGCAGAATGTCTCGCTGAGATTAAGCAAAATGGCTTCTTTCCAAACTTCATTTCTTAGAACAAAAGTATCTCCCTCCAGCACTAAGGCTTGATTATGCCCTCAGATACATGTAGCACTGCAAAGAAGAATAATTTATGCATTCGAAGGGCTAGCGGCAGCCTCCATGATGAACTGTTTTTCCTCAGGGATGCAGCCTTCCTCTAAAAAGTGGTGCGTTATACCAGATATACACAATGCTTTCACTCGCAAAGATTTTTTAAAGCTAATGTAAACTTAAATGGGGATTGTTTTGTATTTCCTAAACACAGATTACTTTACCATACAATCTAGCATATTTAAGGAGATTATTCCTGGAGTGTAATTTGTTTTGGTTCTTTCAGGAAAAAAACAGTGCCTGAACTTTTGTAGAGATGGGTGATATTATATTTGTTCCAGCAAAATTAAAGTGTTTTTTTAAAAAAAAAATCTGTTTATGGATAGAGGGCACTGGCAGATTACCTGTTCTCACCAGAGCAAGTATATCTATAAACCAATAAATGGCCGTTTGACAGGTGACGTGGTTGAACATCTTAATGGGAAGCCCCAGAGAGCCTTGCATTGACTCGCAGAAGTTGGGAAAGCATAGGAGCTGAGAGCACGGGTGTAATTAAAGGGATACACCCCATGCAACGTTTAGAGTTGGGAGGGGAGAAGCGTATGGATTTTCATACCCCCACAACTTTTGACTTTCAAACAAGAAGGTTTTAACAACTTTTTGCTCAGGTAGATTTGAATGGGAGGGTGGGGGAGGGAGAAGGAGCTGATTGATTTTAACTTGCAGTTCAAAATGTTTTGGGGGTTGTGTTTTCTGGAGCTTCAGGAAAGAGGCGGGCATTTAACATGCTGTCAAGCATAAGTGCCTGGTACGTAGGGGTGCCATGTCTCCCTGCTGTGAGAGACAAAGGGGGACAATTTGCTTTTTTACTAACAGGACATAAAAAGGTGCAATCTTCCACCCATTGAAGTCAAAGGTTAGCTACCACAGAGTTTAGTGGATGGAGGACTGAAGCTCAACCCCGATAAGATGGAGGTGATGTTGGTGAGGAGAGCGAGGGAGGTAGTGACCCCCCTGATTAGGGGGGTTCGCCCTCCTATAGCTCAGCAGGTCCAGAGTCTGGGGGTGATACTGGCTCAGACCTCCGCCTGGAGTGGCAGGTGGAGGCAGTCACTAAGGCTGCCTTCCGCCAGTTGTATCTGCTGCGTAGGCTGCATCCATTCATCTCCGGCCCGGACCTGGAATCCCTCATCCATGCTTTCGTCACATCGAGGCTGGACTACTGTAATGCACTATGTGGGGCTTCCCTTGTTCCTGATTCGGAGGCTGCAGCTAGTGCAGAATGCGGTGGCTCATCTCCTTACGGGGATGGGCCGTCGGGAGCATATTACACAGGTGCTCCGAGTTCTGCACTGGTTGCCAATAGCGTGCCGAGCCAGGTTCAAGGTTTTGGTGTTGACGGTCTGGGCCACTTGTACCTCAGGGACCGCCTCGCCCTCCGCACCCCATAACGGCTCCTTCGGTCCACCGGGGGTGCCTTCTTGGAGGTCCCTCGTGTTAAGCGGGGGGCCACAATGGAGAGGGCATTCTCGGTGGCCGGACCACGCCTTTGGAACTCCCTTCCGAAGGAAGCTCGCCTGGCCCCCAGCCTGTTGACATTCTGGCGAAGTTGTAAAACCTGACTGTTCACCCAGGCCTTTGGGGAGGGTGGGA
>QEPC01007949.1:305120-332639 GCA_003113815.1 Sphenodon punctatus
CTCCATACTCCAGTTCATGCACTTCGCTCCTCCTCTGTCCCTTCTCTCACCCTTCCACGCCTTCCCTGCTCCCCTAAGCACCTTCGTCCCTTCTCACTTGCTGCCCCCTATGCCTGGAACGCCCACCCTGCCCACATCCGCCTTGCCCCCTCCCTTCATACCTTCAAATCTCTCCTTAAAACTCACCTCTTTCGCTCTGCTCTGTCTGACTCTTTATCCTGCTGAGCCACTATTTCCTATACCTACCCCTATCCTTGCCACATGGACCTGCCTGCTGTCATTCTCATCGTAACCAAGCCAAGTACATGCACCTGAGACCTCACATCTTCATGAATGTTAGACCCCTTGTCTCTCCCTCTGTTCCCCTTCTTATGTCTCTCCCCCAGCTCCTGTCTCTCAGATTGTAAGACCTAGGGACAGGGACGGAATTTATTACTTTGTAAAGTGCCAGGTACACTGCTTGCACTATATAAATGTTTGTTAATACAACGGAAAAAATGGAAACATGGCCCCTCATGCACACCTCTAATGGAGAAGGTTTCTCTGTGCAGGGATGATAGTGTATGTTACACAGGAGCACACAAGCGACTGCTTTCATACGAGACACACAAACCCATGCCCAGGGATGTTGGTAGCTCCTAAAAAGATCAGGGGCTCCCCTGGGCTCTGCCAGGATCGGTGGACCTGAGGCCACTACTGTCATGGGGAAGGGGTAATTTAAGGACAGGGGAAGACACAGACCCACACAATCCCTCTCTCTCCCCTGGAGGGCCAAGCGCAACACGGCTCCCCAGGACTGCTCACTGGATATACATTTGCCCGTCAGGATAGTATTTTGGCCCTTAAAATCTGCAAGGGATTAGGCCTACTTCATCATAGGGCACCTGGTCACCTGTGCTGTGCAATCCTCCTTACTACCTCCCACCAAACAGACACGCTCCAGATGCTCAGTAACGGGGGAAGGGAAAGAACATGCCCACGGTGAAGGATCCAGGGAAAGGGTCCCAGGCAGGAAGGGGGATGGGCAGGATCCAAATCTCATAGGAAGGAAGGGAGGCAGGGTTTCCCATGGGAAGGGGGGGAAGGCTGACTCACACTTAGTCTGCCCCTCACCCAACGCACCAAGACCACGTACAATAGGAGAAGGGATACAAGGGGAACTGGGTTACATTCACTTACCACTCACTCCTCCGAGGCACTCCGCACAGACAATCCAAGGGAAGGGAATTAGGGCAGACAAGCTCCAGAACAGCACTCTCCAACTCTCTCCTGTAACGCAAGGGGGCCAGTTTAGCAGATCACTGGTGCTGCGTGCCTCGCCGCGCCGATGTTTAAAGTAAAGGCTACGCCTCCTTGGCGCACCTGCAGCCGCGCCGAGCAGCGGCGTGCTGGGGGCCCTGCCCCTGCACCCTGTGCTGTATCCAGGGGCAGGGCCTGGAGAGCTTGTTGTGGCCATTGCTGGGCTCCCACTGAGTCCGTGGATGTCTGGGGGGGGCAGAGCCTGCTGCCTGTCGGTTGCCGGGTGTCCCTGTTGTGGGGCTCATTGTTGGGGTTGTCGGCAGTGCTGCCAAGCCTGCTGCCAAATCCTAACAGCTACCCAGCTCGCATACATGTGAATTAATTTTAAAGGTGCTTTTGCCCTTCCTCAAAATGGAGGTTGTCAATGATGGTTTACAACTGGGTGTTTCCCACAATTCCAACTAGAAGCAATCCACAAGCAGAAATCTAGTAATAAAGTGCACGTGCAGAGCACTAAATTCCAAATGGCCAAGCTACAATTAAATACACAAGACACCCCAAAATCAGCTTATTAAGCACATTATGCCATGCAAAGAGACATTCTTCTAGATTATTTGTGCCCCATCAATTCACACTGCCCCCACACCCATAACCAGTTCAGTTGAAGGGAGACAACTGGACAGCCTCATGGAGAAGCAGGGGCACATGGGGAGAGTAGGAAGAGGGGCATCCATTTGAGGGAGGAGGGGGATATGGAGTGGGAGAGGCAGCCTCTCTTTCTCTCTCTCTCACACACACACACACACACGGGATGTGTGAACAGAACGGGGTTTGGATGTTCAGCCGTTCGGTCTGAAAACTGAATTTGGGTTTGGTCGTTCGGTTCAAAACACGAGCTCGGGTTCGATCGTTTGGTTCGGTCAAATGTTCAGTGGAGTTTGAACCCGCCTCGAGGCTTGGGGTGCTCCAGGGACCCCCAGGCGTGCCCATGGTGATATGGCAGGCCATCAGAGATCCAGCAGCAGTAGACACCAGAAAGGTTTGGTGCTTGGCACCCTGAGTTTCCCGGGCAGGCATGCTTGGCACTTGGCCCCTGGGGGTGCCCGTGGCGGCATGGCAAGCCATCAGAGACCCAGCAGCAGGCCTCCTGTTCTGCTCACTCTATGCTGGCTGGGTTCTCCATTTCTAGTCACCATCACGGCAGCTGGTGGCTGGCTGGCCATGTGAATCACCACCGGGCAAGGCTACTTGACCAATTTGCAGAAGAGTCTGGTGAGTAGGATGCCAGCCTGCAGTGCTCGGCCCCATATGGGTGCCGTGTCAGCCACCAAGCCCTGGCTAGGCCTGTTCCCTGCCTGGAATGTAGGCCCCAGAACCCTGAGGGTGGGTGCTAAGGCTGGAGTGGCTGCTTTTTGATATAGTAGGAGGACAGTTCCCTGTGAGTGGAATGACAGCCCCAGAACCCTGATGGTGGGTCCTGGGACAGGAGTGGCAGTTTCTGGATGAATTATATATATATAATTATATATATATAATATATAATATATGAATTATATATATATAATGAGCTCCCCACCAGGGGGTATAAAAAAAGGCTTCCAAAAAGCCTGAAGTCTGGAGGCTTAGTTTCACCCCCGCCCACCAACTATCTATCCCACACTCAGTGTCCTGGAGCTTCTCTTGCATGGACAGTGAAACAAAGGAGGCCTCATGCGCCTCCTCCCTTAGTTTTGCCCCAAAGGACAACGTTCTTATCTTTGCCTGTGCCACCAGGGAAAGATTCCCCATTTCCAAGATTATCAAAGCAGCACTAGTTGAGGGGGAGATTGCCAAGAGGCTTCTCCAGAGTCCATTTACTACTGCTTCTAATCCAATCTTCATTCGAGGTTCAAGGCCCCATAATGTTACACCATAAAGTGTACATGCTATGAACTTTGCATCCATAAGGATTTTAGCTGCTTTTATGCTTTGTTGACCATAATGCATAAAAAACCACCAAATCACTAGAACTTCGCTCTTTATTTTCTGCTTTACTGCTCCCCTATGGGTCAGCCAGGAACTGTTATGGGTAAAAATTATCCTCAAATACTTGTAGGAACGTACTTGCTCCAGCCTATTCTCTTTCAAGGCCCAGCTCAATCTAATAAACTGTTTGGCAAACACCAATATTTTAGTTTTATCATAATTAATAACGAACTTCAATTCTTTAAATCGGAGTTCAAAATCTACCAGTGATCTATTCAACCCCAATTAGTTGAGGGACAGCAGCACCATATCATCAGCATATAAAACCTAATCTAAGTGGGTGATATTTCCCAGCGTCATTATGGGAGATAATCAAAGAATTTACATAGTTATTGAACAGGATCGGTGCCAAAAGGCATCCCTGTCGTACTCCCCGATAGGTCTGTACTTTCTCTGAGAGTATCCCTGAAGAGTGAACTCTAATCCTCAGTGCAGTATTGGAATATAATGCTTTGATCAGGCCTAATAGATGTATGTCAATATGCAACCTGCTAAGCTCCTCCCATAGCCTTGATCTGCAGATAAGATCAAAGGCCATTGACAGATCTATAAATGCTGCATAGACCTTCTGTTTGCGTCTTCTATATTTGTCAATCAAGTGATTTAACACAAAAGCCTGGATAATAGTGGACCTATAACATCTAAATCCTGCTTGTTCTTCAGCCAGTATACCTTCCAAGTTGGCCAAGGCCATCTAGTATGAGAGAGAGAGGCAGGGCGGGTACCAGGCATTGGGAGGGAGGGACAGCACCTCTGCACAGCAGCAGCAGTCCAGATTGAGGAGGATCCCTGTCCCAAGACTGACCCTGGAATGGGATAGCATGTGCCACTGCACCATCTATCCATGTCCAGGTGCAGCTCAGGGAATCCGAGCAGCGGAAGGTTCACCTTCAGGAAGAGCAATTGCTCCACCAACTTGGCCCCCAGTCTCAGACGGTGCAGAGAGCAAATGTCCCTCGCCATGGAGAACACCTGCTCACTGGGGACACTGGTTGGTGGGCAGAACAAGAGACCCGTGACCACTTTGGACAGGGACAGCCACACATTGGTCTTGTTGGCCCAGTATGCCAAGGGATTACTGCTGGGTTTGATAAATGGCTCCTCATCCAGGTAGGTCTCCTCTCCACTGCTGCCGAGGTGCCGTCGTACTCCCTCAGATATAACTCTGCCTGGGCACCACCTCCACCACTTCCCTCAGCCATGCTGCTTGCCCTGCTGTGCATGACCCTATGCTCCCTAGAGTGGCTTGCACATAGGAGCTGCTGCTGTTGCTCGCAATAGGGGTGCTGCTGATGCTCAGCCTGCTGCTGGTGCTGCTACTGCTAGGGCCGGGGTCAGGAATAGACCCCGCCGGCTGAAAGGGGTGGCTGCTCCCACTCCCACCATTCCCAGGGGCATCCTGCTGCTGCTGCCGCCACTCACTCTCCAGAGCTCACTGTGCCTGCTGGACCCTCTCCACCAGCTCACCCTTCTAGTGGCCATAGAGGGGTGTCTGGCGTGCCACACTGTCCTTGACCCTGGGGTCCAGCATGGTTGCCAAGACTTATTTTGCCCACTGCAGGAGCTCATCGAAACGCGCCTTCAGCCCGGCCATCAGCTGCTGAACCAGGCCAACTGCCTCATCAGCCAGCTTCCTGCCCTGAGGGCCACAATCCCAACCCTGGAGAATTTCTTCGAGCCTCCTGAGGAGACTTTGGACCAGAGGGGTCACCTGACATCCAGGAACGGTCTCAGAACGAAGACCGTACGAGCCAGGATCTCCCATTCCACCCCATCATACCCTGGAGGTGCCCCACTGTCCATCTCCAGTTGTACCTGATGCAAGGCAGTTTTCTGCTCGAGCATCAGGAAGGTCGAACAGGGTGGACACATCCTGCACCAGTCAGTGCACTATGGAGCCTTGCTCGGCCTGATTCATCTGGAGGTCGCTGCCTTCATGCTCCAGTTGATGAAACTGGCCAGCTTCCTTCCCCGCTCAATCAGGGAGCTAAGGGTGCCTGCCCCAATCCCCATCACCCACAAGCCCAGAGCGTCTCTGACCACCAGGTGAAGGGTGTGTGTGGCGCAAGGGATGCTAGTGAAGTCCCCCTCATGGACTGCCCTCAATATGTTGGCCGCATTATCGGTGACCACACCCCTCTTGGTGAAGGGCGCGCCTGGTGTGACCCACTCCCTCACCATGACGGTCAGGGTTGCCTCTATGTTCTGAGCAGTGAGGGCCATCCATTACTTCTGCCTGAAGCAGGGTCCACCTATACCCTGCTTCGGAACCCCTCCTGCCACTGCCAAATGCTGTCTCTGGGTCCTGCCACCAGTGCACCGTCACTGCCAGGTAGGCATGCTGAGCGTTCCTGCTCGACCACAGGTCTGTGGTGAAGTAGATGGTGGTACCCCCAGTCCCTGCCAGCTGCTCCCTCACCCGCTCCTTTAAATCCCAGTACAAGGCTGGCACCACCTGCTGACTCAGGGTGGTGCATGATGGCAGCTTAAACGGGGGGGGGGGGCAGGAACCCAATCAGGCACCTGAACTCTATGTCCCCAACCACTGAGAAGGGCTGCCCATCCAGGGCAATCATTTCCCCTAACATGCGCATGGCTTTCACTTGAAAGCCACGCTGCTCTCCACATCCTGCAGCTGATGAGGGACTTGGCAGCTGCTGCCATGGCAGCTGCTGCCTCCCCAGCTCCTCCATGGTGGACTGATGCTGCTGCTGATGCTCCCCTCCTGCTGGTAGAGGCAGGATGCTTGCCTGCTGATGGAGGCGGACGACTGGCTGCTGCAGTTGGGAAGCCGCTGGCGTCCACTGCCCCTGCCTGCCTGCTTAGCAGTACAGTGCTGTGGCATCCCTTAAGGTGCCTCTCCATGGCAGTTGTGCCAAGGTTGGTGAGCATCTGCCCACGCTTCACCACCTTCTAGCACAAAGTGCACTTCACCTCCCTGGAATCATCTGCCCGCAGCAACTGAAATTGCACCCAGATGGAGGAGTTTTTGCCCCCTCCTGCCTTCTGGCTCGCACCAGGTGACGCACCGCTGCCAGCGCTGCTGTGAGGGGCAGAACATGGTGGCAACACAGCTCTCAGAGGGACAGCCATCGCCTCAGCTCCAGACATCTTCTCCGTGGGACTGATGTCTGCCTCACTGTCCCCAATCTGAGTGATGCCCCCCAACAAAGGGGAGTACTGGGGGTATAGCTCAAGGGGTATGAGTGCGTGCTTTGCATGTATAAGGTCCAAGGCTCAATCCCCAGCATCTCCACTTCAGGATCCCTGGTAGCACACCTGGGGGAGGCTTCTGCTGGGGGCTTGGAGGGGTCTTAGATAGCACACCAGGATAGCCTCTGCTAGAGACCCTGGAAGAGCAGGATTTGGACCTGAATTTCAAACCCTTGCTGCCATGTCAGCTTGCATCAATACTGGTCTAAGATGGACCATTGGTCTGACTCAGTTAGGCAGTTTAGTTTACTGGGACCCTGAGGCTGATCCACTGCCCGGAGAATCTGGCCCAGGTAGGAATGACTGCGGCGAGAAGTTTACTTAAAAGGCAGATTCACGATCAGTCTCTGCAATCAGAGGGGGAACTGATGGCCGCCTAGAAGATCGTTCCAACTTATGTGCCCTATAATTCTGTGTCTGTCAGCCCATACTATCTTTTTGTATGGGAAAATGCTAGGGCGCAAGAGGCCTTTCTCAAAATGAGAATCAATATGCTAGCCTCTGCAGTGCTGGAAGGCTGACAAAAGCAGGTGCCCTGGACTTTACGGATATGTCCCCTATGTTCCCTGAGGGAGGTTGACACCTTGGAGCACATGATTTATCAGTGCCCCGCCCTAGTGGGCCCCAGATGTAAATATCTGGGGAGGAACAGTATGGGACAGGCCCTGGTCTTGAAGGGGGTCCAGTGCTTGCTCAATCCTACCAACTCTGAACAAGCTAGGGCAGTAGCAAGTTTTGCCCTGGCAATACAAGGCATCCGCAGCCCTTTTTTCCCTCCAGCCAACAGAGAGACGTGAGGCTGATGGCTGTGCCTGTGGCAGCGGAGACCCTGGGCTGGATAAGAAGGGGAGAAGTATGTACTCCATGAGCTTATGATATTAAGATAATTTGTATTTCTCCAGTGCCCCTTCAAGTCGTGCTCGGTGCTACGAGAAAGGCAAGATGCACGGTGTAGTTATGGGTTGATTTTTTATATATATATATATATATATATATATATATATATAGGTAGTTCATTTAATGGGGGTTTTCCCCCTGGTAATGTATTGGTTTGTTGACTGGGTAACCAGTTACTTTTAATGTATGTATTCCACTACGGCAGTGGGCCGATGGAAATTTGTAAAGGGCTTTGCCCAAACAAATAAACAAATATTGATTGATTGATCCACTGCCCATGCTGCTGCCACTCTCCCTGTGCCCCCTATAGCTGCTGCTCCTGCTCCATCTCTCCCTGCTGTCATTGCCCGGGGATCGGGCCCTGCCTCTAGCAGCCAGGGTGGGATACACCAGTCCTGGACTGCTGGGGATCGCCTCAATAATGGGGGACGATGGTGGCCCATGGTGAACAATGGACCCTGCCCCTGAAGCACCTACTCCTGCAGCCGCAGTCTCCTGGACTGCAAGCCTTCCAGTGTCCTGCGTGGCAGTGGAGGACTCTGGCAGGAGGCACCGCTGAACCACCCCCCAGCTAGTGCCACTGCTGGGAGCCTTGGAAGCCTGTCACTCAAAATCAGCCCTGTGGAGTTTGGGGCGTGGTGATGGGCTCGAGCTGCTGCCTGCTGCCACTCCATTGGCATGGCCCCTGCCACCTCTCCCACGTGCCCTGTTGCCCACCTTACAGGCAGCAGACGGCCTCTCCTGCTTCCCTTCTCCATTTTTCCTTCCCAAATTATGCAGAGAAAGGTTTTATATTTTTTATTTATTTATTTATTTATTCAAAATTTGAATATTATATATATTACACTAACTGTTATTAACTACTATTCTAAAATCTATGGAACTAAATGGAATATTATATCTACAAAGGCCTAGTCCTACAAACACACTATAAAATATTAAAACTGAATAACTACAACACACTATCTCGATAACTAAGCTAACTCCTACAACTATCTATCTATAGTAACTATCTAATATCTATATATCTATACACACAGGGATGTGGGGGAGAACACAGACAGTTCACAACAAACAACACAGGGAGGGGTACAAAACTGTAATGAAATCTAAATCAATCTAACCATGCATAAGAAATGTTAAAGTGCTGTTAAAGCAGAGTTTAAAAGTGCATGCCTGTTTTCACCCTTTGTACAAATCAGATGAATGAAGATAGCAAACACTTGCTATTCCTTGAGTTATGGTACTAGTTATGAGAGAGAGGGGGGGGGGGGGCGGGAGAGTGTGTGTTCGTTCCATGGCTTGTACTTCTCAATGGATTGGTTCTCTCTCTAGAACTGATTGAGCCTGTAAGAGGAAACCTTGTCAGCTTTTCAGCCACAGAGTTTCCCAGCACAGACTCTCTCTTTCTCTAGGTTCATCTCTGTTTGTAAACACAGAATTAACCCCAAACTGTGTCTTGCCAATGAACAATTCCACTGGACCATATGAAGTTCAGTAAAAAGAAGTTGTATGTTTCCTCGCTGGCCTTCCCCACTCTCACCTTTCTTCCCTCATCTCTGTTCAAAATTCTGCTGCCAGGATCATCCACTTAGCCTGTCGCTTTGACCATGTGCAGCCTCTCCTCTCCTCTCTCCACTGACTCCCCCTTCCTGAGCGTATTCTGCACAAGCTCGTCTTCACCTACAAAGCCCTTCACAACCTCACTCCCCCCCCTGCCCTGATCTCCCTCCGAACCCCTGTTCGAGCACTCCGCTCCTCTTTCATCCCCTCCTTCACCCTTCCATGCCTCCCCTGCTCCCCCAACTGCCTTCATCCCTTCTCCCTCGCTGCCCCGCATGCCTGGAATCCCTCCCTGCCCTCATCTGCCTTGCCCCCACCCTCCACATCTTCAAGTCCCTCCCCAAAACCCACCTTTTCTTCTCTGCCCTTCCTAACTCCTGCTAATCATCCCCACCCAGGATTATTCCCCACCTGTTATCTGCAAACTCCCAATTTACTGTAAGCAAGCCAAGAAAGTGTACCTGAGTTCTCGCATCCTCATGAATGTTGCATCCCTTGTCTCTCCCTCTGTTCCCCCTTCCCTTTATCCCCTAACCCTGTCTTTAGATTGTAAGCTCTCGGGAAGGGACCGTGTCTGTTTTATTCTCTGTAAAGTGCCAGGTACATCGCTGGCGCTATATAAAAGCTTATAATAAATAATAATAATAAAATAATAATAGTTATATGCATGCCTGTTTTTGCTCAAAGAGGCGAGCTCTGCACCTACTGGGAGCTTTGCTATTTAATTTCATTGTGGACCTAATGCTGTTCCCAGAAATAACCACTACAGTATGTGGCTTTCATTTAAAGAGCTGCTAACCCTTTGTAAGCTTCTGCAGCTCACAGCCTGTCAACGAGGGGCTATACCCATTTAGAAGAGAGAAAGAAAGTCACCAATTGCCAGATCCTAATTTTCAGTAGCAACCACCAAAATTGTGTGCTTAACTTCAGACACATCCAGCCTGACTGGTTGGTGGTGCTGAGCTTTTCACAGCTCCCATTGACTTCAACTGGAGGTAAAAGCGCTTCAAAGGTTGGCTCAAATTGGGGACCTAGAAGCAGTGGAGACTAGGGATGGGAAGTTCAGATTATCCGGTATCTGATACTGCCGGTATTTTGCTGTACCAGCAGTATTGGACTAATCCGGATATTGGGGGTACCGGTACCGGTTCCCCGTGAAGGATTGTTTTACATTGCGGCCATTGAAATGAATGGTCGCAATGTAAAAAAAGAAAAAAACACAAAACCTAACCACTTTTCCCTCCCCCGTCCAGGCTGCGCAGGTGGAAGAGGGGACACTCACCCACCCACCCTGTCTAGCGTGGATTTTTTAAAAAAGAATTTCCCCAAAGTCCCTGGCTCCAGGCCGCTGCTGGTGACCCAGAGCCCCCTGCACCAGCAGGTAGGTACTAGGGTGATCCCTGGGGTGGGGGGTGGTTTAACACACACCCCACCTCAGGGATCACCCTACCCCTACACCCAAGGATATAAATCCGGTACCGGTATACCGGATTTAATCCGGGAATCCGTTTTTTACAGAACCGGTAACCGGTAAGTCCGGTAGCCGGTAATGGGCCCGGGATCCTATTCTTACTTTTTATACTAGAGGAGCTCAAGACCATCACATGGTCTATTTTTTTAATATGGTGAGCATGCACAACCCAGTTGTGAAAATATTAGGAGCCATCTCAAAGAATGTGCTGTAGCAGGGGGTCTTCCCAGGGCCACATGGGGCACCTCTAGAGAATTAACTCTACCCCGCTGTCACGCCTATTTAGTCCAAGCCTTGACTGAATCTTCCTTCTGCAGAAAGGGGTACCCTCCTATAGGGTCCAAAACAGGCAGTCCAGAGGGTATCTAGTTCACAGTTCTTTATAAGTACAGTCCCATGTACACAATCCCTGGGGCTGCCGGCTCAGTCACCTCCACTCTGCAGGGCCAGGTCAGTCTCTCCACAGTGCACAGGAGCAATCCCCAAAGTCCTCAAGAGCCAGGCCTCAAAGCCCCTGGATCACAGTAAGCCTCCCCCAGACAGCAGGCTCCCTCCTGGGTCTAGCCTCTCTCACTCACCTGGGTCCCTCTGGTTCTCCAGCCTTCCGCACCTTGGAGAGCATAGAATGAGAAAGGTCTCCTTCAGGCTTCTTCCAGGGAGATATTGTTCCTTCAGCTCCCCGGCAGAAACTGCTTTCCGCTCTGCCATGCCTCTCCTTATAGCCCAGTAGAGTGGGCGTGGCCAGGCTTCTACTCCTCAGCCTTAAAAAGCCAGTGTCCTGCCCACTCTGTCCTTGGAGTTATCGCCCAGGTCCATGAGCATATACTCAGCCCTCCGGCTTGCCCACTCAATCCGCTCTTAAAGGGGTAGCAGCCCCGCAGGACTGCTCCCTGCCACACCTTCTTTACAAGGCAGCAACCTTTTGATAACTCACATGGGTAGGAGTTATTTGTAAACAAACAGCTTTATCTCCCAGTCTGATCCATATGTGTTCAGCTGCTGCTGCTGCTGCTAGCAGGCAGAGGTAGGTGAGGGATGGGGACCCTCCCACTTTCAGTCCCCACCCCATGATCCTCCCTTGGACTCTCATTCATTGTTTGTAATCACAGAACACATGTGTTGCTGAAGGAATGCTAGAATGCTCACCAAATGCAAGGTTTTGCTCTACTGACTCCCATTGAACAGCATAGGCACAGCTCAATAAGAGTTTGCTACTGCCTTAACTATAGAGTCATGACTGTCGCTCTATAATTAACAGTAGAGCCACAACTGTGGCTCTATAATATAATATTTTCTCCTTTTCTGGCATACAAAAAGTAGTTGGGTTTTTTTGTTGTTGTTTTTATAAATGATTTTATCCTTTCATTATTCAATTTGCATTGTGGTTTCAGAAATAGAAACTGGTCCTACAAAACTTGAGATGACTGGACACTCACTACTCCATTTTAATTAGTAATTTTTAATTAGTATTATTACTTGGCTTATACCCCCATCTTATCCCAAAGTTGGCTCAGGGCAGCTTACAACAGTTGAAAAAACAATCTACATAATACCCATAAAATAAATCCCTTCCCGTTACCCCGTAACCCAATCCTTAGCTCACCTCCAAGCAGCTTACAATAATGAAAACAATACTGATACCACCCTCCCCATACTCATCCCTGATCACTATCTCACTATCCCAAGCACCAGAAATCCACCCCTCTTCTCATCCCACCCATTCCCACTCTCTTACCTCTCACAAGGGAGTTCCCAATCCCCAGGCACTCCCACATATCTCACTCAGGAGAGCACACCCACTTCACAAGCCCATGCCCCTCCTCTCACAGAGGGTTTGTGGTTGTATTCCACCTCCTACCAAACCATTTGTACCCCAAATCCCCAGACTATTTTAAACATTTACAGAATTCCCTTCTATTCCCTAATCTCACCACAATCAAATACCACTTCTGTCACTGCCAAAGGTAAGCGAAATGCCTTTCTGTGTTGCAAAGTAATCATGATGCTGTGAGTTGTCATCTGTGGCACAATACAGGTCTGGAAGCATATCTCAGCCACAAAATTAGTGTGTGACCATCTTCCGCTTTGGTGTGAGTCATGCGATAAAATCTTGAAGCAGGTTTGAAAAAGCACTGAATTATATGATGTTGAAATAAACTATGTAGCTGACTATGGCTCTGACCCTAAACACTCTTGTGCCCATGCACCCCATTACACTGGGCAAGGTTCTGTCGTCACAGATGTGTTTAGGATATCAGCCTATACATATTTATTTGCCCCCACACTGGAAATAAGGCACAGACACAGTATGTTTGGGTAAACTGGCCGCAACTGTTTATTAAAACAACCAGCATAACTGGAAACCTGTTGATAAATGAGAACCAATTAAAAAACCAATCAAAACCAATTAATGAGAATGTTGGAAAGATCTGATTGCCAAATTGAGTTTCGCAATTAATATAATTATTCCATTAGCCAATTACTGCAAATCTTCCCAATTATCCCCTGGCAGAATTAAATAGTAAAATTCCCAAATTAAGAAACCAATTAGTGCTTCCCATTATAATCAGGCCGAATTGATAACCCCGGGCGAGATTATAAGGAGAGTGATTCGGCATTAAGTCCAACCTTCTGATATCACCTCCGTCCCTAATGCTCCTCACTCCCTGTGTTCAGTACCATAATGTATAACCGCTTGGATTGGAGATACCAGTCCAATCCCCATTTCTACTGGACCAAAATTGATCCAATACCCAAAAGAACTGCCAAGCAAGTGACCATGACAGGACCGCTTAGATCCTTCCCATATGCCCCTTGACACCAGTCCTTCTTCTCTGGGATAGCAGTGGGGCGCCCATCCCCTGATTGCTTCCCAGGTCAAACCTCCTGGATGCATATCAGCATCCACCATTACCTGATGTTTTCCATAATGCCAACCAATTCGGGTACCCATTTAAATTCACCATGGTACTGAACACCGCCACCAAGTTCAGCAGCAAAGCTTGCTTGAACACCGCCATAACTCACCCAGAGCCATCACCACCTAACCCAAACACTTTCGCAAGAATTCCTACAGATTCCCCAGATACATGTCAAGGCCTTTCTCAGACAGGTGAACCCTGTCCGACCAATACAATTCCGGCCTAGTCCATGAGATATCCTCATGAACAAGCCAGATTCCCCCTGCCTTTGCAATACATTTTTTAATCTCCCTATTGACCCTTTTCCTTGATCTGTCCACTGTTCTCGGACTAATGGCTCTAGGCCACTTTATCCTCTGCAACATTTCAGTAAAAACCAAACATGCCCCAGGGAACAACTCCTTCAACCTAAACCAATCCTGTTGCACCATTATGGAGAAATCCAACCCTGACCCTCTGGTCAAATCATTCTCACCTACATGAATTACTATTATCCCTGGGGATTGTCCCACACCCCAACTAAGGAGCAATAGCATCAGCTGAGGCCAGAGCATGCCCCGCTTACCTTTCTATACTACCATTGCATGGGACATGGGCGGACAAACCCAACTCTGAGCCCCAACTCGAAGATTTAGCCCTCTTCTCAGCCCAGCTAACAAAACTATGACCAATAATCCAGATTACCTTCTTTTCCGCTTGCCACAGCAACCCTGCAAAGAATAAAAAACCATCTATCACCATTGATGAATCAGATAACCCCATCAATCTACATTGCGGGAAGTGGGCTAATATATGACCTGAATGCTGTGGAGCACCATCTCCCAACTGACTTAATATTGGAGACCGGCAAACCTGATGCAGCTGCAGTAGATGCAGCTCTGATTCTAAAGGAGTGTGAACTAAACCTCCCGGATATACCCAATGCAGCCACACAATGCCCCATGACAGCCATAAACTGAAAACGGGTTAGGGGCTGACCGGATTGGTGCATAAACAACGGCCCCGATCCCCGAGGTCTTTCCTTCAAAAACTCAACCATACACGAAACCGGACAAATTAACGGTTCAATGGACTTGAAGAGCACCACCTTGGCACCCTTCCCTGTCTGGTCAGTCTTTGACTTCCTAATACACAATTCAATCCAATCCACACCCACAAACACATCCCCAACTCGCAAGGCCCGGCCCAAATGGTCCAATCAAGAATTAACTACTAGCTCACCAACCCTCAGCGCCGTGAAAAAGGCAATCACAAAGGCAGTTTGAAATAACCTCACCTCACTTGAATCACTACAAATTCCAGCCAACTTGGCAACCAAAACTGCCAACAGCTTGGGTGACACCAGCATCCTGCCATCAACCCTGCCATTCCCTTGCCTTTTCCAGGCCTCCAACATAGTCCTCAAAATAGAAGATCCTGATAACTCAGAAGGGCCGACCATTTTTGACAAAAACGATAAAGCGGACTACTTCACCGCAATCATGCCTGGCGCCAAACCTTTTCTTCACAGCTCCATCCCAAATTGCACAACCTGTGGCAAAGGGATCAGAAATGGCACAGACCAAGCCTTTCCTACAGCAAACGTACAGAATTCCTTCAAAGCTCTATCATAAAGATGCTATGTAGCCGTGGAAACTGAGTCCCTCACCATTTCTATCAGTTCTAGAATTCAAAGCTCCAAAACTCCTGAGGGCTAAGTCTTGCTTCTCCCTGACCATTGGAGCAAGATTCCAAAAACATTGAATCTGGAAATGAGAAAGGGCATCAGCAATCTCATTATTCACTCCCGGCACATGCTTAGCAGAAAAACTATGTTATGCTTCAAACACCATAGAACAAAAACTCTAACCAGCCGCATCACCCTCTCGGATTTTGATGACAACGAATTAGCCACAAGTACGACAGCTAGGTTGTCGCACCAGAATAATACCCTCCTGTCCTTAAATCTGTCAACCCACAAATGAACTGCCACCAGTATAGGAAACAATTTCAGAAACGTTAAATCCCTCAGAATATCCAAGTCACGCCAATATCGAAGTCACGCCAAGTCCCTCAGAATATCCAAGTCACTGCTTTGAGCACCACCTGCCCTGAAAATAAATTCCAAGCCCAGCTGCACCAGTGCATCAGAGTATGGTGAAATGCCATACCGCTGTGGCAAAATTTACGGGTGGAAAGTGCTCTTCTGCACCAAGCAGCACAGTTAGGAAGGGAGTGATTTTCACACCTTGCACTCGTGGCTTTCCGTGGTTGCTGCCATGGTATTTTCACCACTGTAGATTTCATGCGGAAGCGGCATGTTTGCCACAGTTTCCCCTTTCCCTTAAGCGCAGCAGCTTTGTGATTCTTGCAGCATTGCAGCCAGGGACGTAACCACTGTGGCGCAGGGGAAGTTGCTGCCTTGTAAACAAAGTTCTTCTTCAAGAGGCTCCTTCCATTCTCACTTGCACGCCCTTCTCTTACCGGCATATACAAAGCTCACTAGTTTACAAAAAAACCCATGTGACATTCACATGCCCCCACCCTATATAAGGTACCTAAACCCAACACAGTTCCTTCCAACCCTAAACAATTAGGATGAAAATTCCATGCAGGGTCAGAAGGGTGGGTGCTTGTGAGAATGTTGGAGTCATCTTGAAGAACCTTGTTTACAAGGCAGCAACCTTCTGTTCTCCTTCGAGTGGCTCTTCCCATTCTCACAAATGGGAGCATACCAAGCCTAGAAAGAGGTGGTGGTGGGATTTTCTAACAAAATGACACTCCATGCAGGTTGGATCTACAGACTGGGAAGGGGGCATCAGGCAGGGGGCAGCCTGATCTGGGGGGTCCATTCAGCTGGGGGAGGGTTGGTTGTTCAATGCTGTCTCTGTTAGAAGGATGGACAGATCCTCCCTCTTCCCTTTGTGATCACCCCATAGAGAGAAATGGGGGTGCGGAGCTGCTACAATGAGACAGAGAGACATCCCAGCAAAGGGGAAGAATTTGTCATTGGCACCCTAACACACAAGAGAATTCACAGAAGAGCAGGGTCCTCCCCCCCCCATCCCCTGGATCAGCATCAGGAGCCAGGTGCTCGCTCACTGCTGCTGAAGAATCCCTGCACTCTATGTGGGACAGAGACAGCAACAGCGACTAGTGGAGTGTCATTTTGTTAGAAAATTCCCCTACCACCTCTTTCTAGGCTTGGTAATGGAAGGAGCCTCTCGAAGAAGAACTTTGTTTACAAGGCAGCAACATTTGCTGTGAAGGAGGGGACAGGGGGAAGACTCTTCCCCCACCCATGTAGCAGCTCTGCAGGACTACAACTGAGCTGTTTAAAAAGGCGGTGCCAGTAGTGCAAGAGAGACTCCTCCAGGACTCAGGAGCAGGGCTCCCAGCTCCCGCAGATGCCGAGCTGTTCGCAGGAAGGGCGGGATACAAATTTAATAAATAAATCAATAAAATATAAATAAATATGACTGGGGCCGACCCTGATCGCTGCTGGCCCCCTCCCAGGGCAGGGCATGGGCGCAAATGTGCCCCCCGCCTCGCGCCATGGTGGCTATGTCCCTGCAGCGGACTCTGAAGCAGGTAGTCAGAGTCACCCTAAGTTCATTCATTCAATGATCTATTCAGCATCATGGTGCGTCAGGGACTCGCGCTCAGTGGCGGAAGGCAGCATAAAACCACTTGTGTTCACAAACTGCAGACATGCTGCATCTGCAGATGTTGGTAGCTGGTAATGCGGAATCGCAGAAATATCGAGGGGATGTCGGCAGCATGACACATTAAGTACTGAGTTCTCGGAATGGAATGCCGGCGCGGTAACAGCTGCCACCGCTTCAGCCCTACATCAGAGTGCACCTGCAACTCAACTTCCAACAGATATCTCTCTCTTCAGAGGCTGATCCCATTGTGATTTTACAGAAACTCCAGCCACACTCCCAAATCATCCCTAATCTCCTTTGTAACTCTGATGTGGTGATGTGGCTTAGTGACCCTAGCCGTCTTGGCATAAAAGCGAAACAGAAATGTGTGCCCCGGCGCCACCACCCTACATGCAAAGTTCAATTTTCCCAGTAATGAATGCAATACCCTCAAGGGCACCTGGTTGGCCCCCATACACGAAACAATTTCATTCCTAATTACCTTCAACTTATCTTCTGGTAAATGAGAACACTGACATACAGAATCCAGCTGTATACCTAAGTAGGTCAAAACGGAAGCAGGGCCTTCCGTTTTTTCCTCAGCTAACAGGACCCCAAACAACTCAGTATTTTTCCTGAAAGCGGCCAACAAGTCGCTGCACTCCCTTGACCACGCCCTACCGATGAATATATAATCATCGAGATAATGTGGCATATAACTCGACCCTGTCCATCGTTTAACAATCCACTCCAAAACCGAGCTGAATTTTTCAAAGGCGGCGGATGAGATGGAACATTCCATAGGCATCACCGTATCATAGTAAAAATGGCCCTTAAACATAAATTCCAATAGGTCAAAATCCTTGGGGTGCACCGGCAAGAGGCAGAAAGCAGATTTAATGTCACTTTTTGCCATAAGGGCACCCCTACCACACTCCCTAACCAGCTCAACCACCCTATCAAAAGAAGCATAGTGGACTGTACACAGCTCGGGGGGGATTGCATCGTTCACTGAAAGTCCCCTGGGGTAAGACAGATGATGAATCAATCTGTATTCCTCAGGGGTCTTCTTTGGTGCTATGACCAATGGGGACAATCTCAAATTCCCCATAGGCAAGGATTTAAAGGGGCCAGCCACATGGCCTTCCGCCTACTCCTTCTGTATCTTTTGCTCCACCACCGACTCCATGTCTATCACTGATTTCAGATTCCTAGCAACCATATGCTCCCTCTTCCCCTCAAAGGGAATTTCAAAACCAAACCGAAAACCATTAACAATAACGTGCCTGACCCGGATCAGGATAATCTTGTAACAAACATTTGAGCACCCACCATTTAACTGGCATTGGCGCCCTTTCCTGCAGTGGGCTGGGTAGGCCCCCCACCCCTGCCAGCTCTGGGTTGGATTCCCTGCTTGCCTCTTTGACCTGCCCCTCGCCTGCACTGACAATTGATGGAGGAGTGTATCCTCCACATTACAGGCATGCATGTCTGAACCTGCAAAAGGAACGAAAACTCTTGCTTTCGTTAAAATCCCAGCAGGCCAATGACTGCGATCCCTTCTTACTCTGTTCGCCATGAAAATTATGGTTAAGCATCTCCCTTAACAATAATGTGCCCGCTATCTGTGCGCACCACCTCCTTTCCCTGTATACGCTCAATCCAAAGGTCATGGTCCTTTACATCCCATTGCACCCCGGGCGTAATGGCTGCATGCTGACAGAATGTCTCATCGTATCTGAGCCAAGCAAAACCTTCCTTTGTCAAATATGCCCGCCTAACAATGTCAAAATATTTCCATAGGGCTACTGCCCTTTCTGGAAAGGTCTGCATAATGACCCCTGCATATGATAATGAAAGCTGACTCCCAATTGACCCAATTCCTATCTATTTTCCACCTCTTAGCTCTCTCATACTCCTTTGGCTCAGGCCACGCATTAGGGTCAGGAACCGGTTCACAAAAAAGGATGGTGAACAAATCGATGTAATCGCCCTTCCAGATCTTTTCCCTTGTGGACTGAAACAGGTGCACCGCAAGTAGGGCAGAAACCCTAGCATACCTGCCCTGCAACAGAGGGACCTCTTTAACTAATGGCCCCGCTGGAGCCACCACGCTTTGCACCACCGTACTAGCACCCACCCCTGCTGGTGCCGGTACTTGCCCTACCCCTGCTTGAGCTGTCTGGACCCCCCTGCTAGTCTCCAACCCGGCCTGACTAGCCTGAGGCACCGCAGCCTGTGGGCGCCACATGTTATCTACCCAGACTAACCTGTTCGGGTCCTGCTGCACTACCAGTTGACCCATCTGCTGCCCCGATGAGAAGAGACCCTGCTGCCTCGCAGGTGCTCCCCCCAAAGCCTCGTTAGGCCCTATACCCGCAACTGCTGTGTGTGCACCACACACTTGCACCTCCCCACATTGAGCAGGCTGACTACTTCCAAACCCAACATGCCCCTGTGTCTGCTTGCCTGACTGAGGTGTGACATACTTACCCTCACCAGCTGCTGGGGTAACTGAAGCAGCAATAACCTGCTGGGCCCCAGCCACTGGAATCGGTGCCACCGTCACTCAAGGCCCAAAACCTCCCTCAAGCAACTGGGCGATCCTGGCAATCTGTTGTTCCATCCTATCGACTTTTCCTGCCAGTGCCTCCATCACCATCCCCCCTTGAGCTGGCGTCGCTGCCTCGCCAAGCTGCAAGGAAGAATCCGGTGAATTCCTGCTCACTCCACCAGCCACTTGACCCCCCCATTTCCCGCCTCCAGCAACCCAGAGGCTGTCAGATGGGTCATGACACTATCCCATCCAGTCATCCTTGCCTCCATGGACTGCAAAAATGTCTGCCCATGGTCCTCCTGAAGCCAAGCAGGAGGGGACTGCTGCGCTATAACCCCTTGTGCTACACCATACGAACCCCTCTGCATTGCATTCGCCATCACCCCCCCCCGTAGCAGCCGCTCCCAAGGGAAGGCCCGTCCCAACCGACTGTACCTCACTCAACAGCCCCATTTCCCTGCTGGGCCCAGCCACCACCTGTGACACCCCATCCATCTGCATCAATACCTCCCCAGTAGGCCCCCCTGATGAAGGAGCTTGAGGGGCCGCTCCAACCTGCTGCCCCACAGCATCCTCACCTCTGCGGCTTGGTACCCCCTTCTTCCCACTTGGCCTACCGGTGGCCTGACCCTTCTTTGCCCTGCCCATGTCCACACTCGCTGTTAAAAGGGGGGGTATTTGTGGGTGTAATAAGGGTGTAAGCCCCCTGCCTCCCTCTAAACTCTGGTTGTTCACCTCCCCATTGTCGAGCAATCACCACCACCCACCTCCCACAAAGATCAGCCCCCCCAGGAAAGGCTGGGACCCCACAACACCCGTGAGGGCCATCGCCCTGATTTCCCAGTCAATTTGCAGTATCACCACCTTTCGCTACTCTCCGCTGTTCCCCGCTTTCATCTGCTCCCCGCCTTGATCCTCACCACTCCCCCACTCTCGGAATGCACCGGTCACAGCGCTAATCCTGGAAAGGTGAACACAGCCACTTCAGGTGCTTGCCGGTAGCTGAATGAAGGGCGTGCAGCAGCAGCAGACCACGTGGACACTCTCGTCCAATCCTGAAGGCGCATTTCCGCACCACAACCTTGCAAGCTGCACTCTGCCTACACTTAGCCATGCAGCTTGCAAAACGCTTTCCCACCCGTCCAGCTACTCCAAACCCACCCTGCAATACTCCATGCCTCATTCCCCTGATTGGGCAGGCACAAATTTTCCCCTGCAGCACACAAGGTGCTTGGCAGGGGCTTTCTTATTGCAATCAAAAGCTAGGAATTGAGGAGAGTAAATTTTAATTTCTTGTGCTTTCAAGGTCTGTTGAAGTTTATTTTCCTCCTCCCAAAGGGCTTCCCTTAGAATTGGGCAATGAGGGTGTCTGTCTGCCATTTATGACAATCACATTTGGGGGACACCAAATCATCCACCATCAATATTTTGTCAAAGAATATGTGTTTTATCTTCACCTTGGGCCCTGCACATTCTAACTGGGGATTAGAATTCCAATTAGAATCAGCCTGGGGATTTGGGGTGCAAATGGTTTGGAGGGGGAGACAGTCCCTCTGTGAGAGGGTGGGGTATAGGCTTGTGGGGTGGGTGTTTTCCTGAGTGAGATATGGGAGAATGCCTGGAGATTGGGAACTCCCTTGTGAGGGGGCTGTAAATGGGGACATCACAAGCACCTCAGCTGAGGGAGACCCAGACCCCCTGAATCACTACTTGCTTTGGAAGACACTTTTCTCATAGTCTTCATTCATAGTCATGCACCATCACTAGATTAGGGGAGAGGACATCACTTACCACTGATCACATGGGAAATAGTCTACTACTGCTCCGGGGGGGGAGGGGGATTATGACTTCTATTGTAATCCTACATTTGAGGAAGGGAGATACCCCCACTCAGAAAATTGTGAGGGAGTGGTCTTCCTTCCCCCTATATCCTTATGCCAGTGGGGCTAAATTTGGGACAAGTGTGCCTTAACTTTGGCAGAGGGGCACCCCATCCATTTTCTGCTCTGCATGGTAAAACATTTGCTGCATCCCACCCTGTTTCCTTTGTCTCAGCACTCCTGGTGGGGAGGAAGGAGTGCAGAAGAACCCTCTCTCCACTCCTCTAACTCAACTGTAAAGGGGGAATATGATAGAAATGTACAAAATCATGAGCAGTTAAATAGGGAAATGTTATTTAGCCCATCCCAAAATACTAGAAATACGGGACACACTATGGAATAAAATGGCAGTAGATTTAAAGACATATAAAAGGACATTTTTTTTTGTTCACTCAAATGTACAATTAACCTGTGGTGCTTGTTGCCAGCGGATGTTTTGCAGGCCAATAGAAAAACTAGTTTTTTGTTTGTTTGTTTTTAAATATTTTATAAACTCTTTAGTAGATAGGTCCATAAATAATGGCTATTCATGTAGTTGGTGAGGGAACGATCTCTTCTCTCTGATGAATCATCACCCATTATGACCTATTGGGTGCCTTACACAAACATGGCTCTGCTCCGTCTCACACCCATGTGGCTGTCCATGTAAATTCCATCTGAAACATCCTAGAGCACCACTAGTGGAGCAGGCCATCCAGACCATGGACACCGACTGGAGGTGGAGCTGCAGTCTGTCTGCTAGTTGGATGGCTACTGCAGCTCTGTTCCTAGCCGGGGGTTGCCCCAGGGAATGCCATAGAGCTGTGTGCGGCAGCCTAGAGCAGTGGCTGATCTACCCACATCTCTATGGTGTGGGTGGAGGGAAGTACCACGTGGGCAAACTAGCCCACAAGGTCCATTTAAAATGGACTCAGGCACAGCTGCAAGTAGGCAAATGCAGGGGTGTACCCTTAGACTTGCTCCAGGGTTGAGCACCCCTGCGCTCATTTAAAAACACACGATGTGCACTTCTCTAAAGCAACCCAATTAATCATTGCTGGGGCCTGGATGATTCGCTAGATGGACCATTGCTCTCACACAGTATGGAATGTATGTTCTTAACTCTTCTAAATTCAAAGGTATAGAGTTTTCTTTGTCTTCAAAACAGCTCACAGTATTTATCCTACTTAGAGGTTTTTAGACTGTGCGTATGGGACTCCAAATGAGTGTGGGGTGGAGGGGGTTCATATTACCTCCATGATCCAAGTTGACATTTGCTATATTTTGCACATCTCTACTGATATTTGGGAACATTGACTTATAATACCTGAAAACTAGGCTACGCAGGTTACGTGAGGCTACCCATGGTGACGGTTTGGAAATTGCAGCTGGTGCAGAATGCGGTGGCCCATCTCCTAGTGGGACTGGGCTGCCGGGATCATATTACACAAGTGCTCCGCTCTCTGCACTGGCTGCCAGTGGTTTTCCAGGCCTGATTCAAGGTGTTGGTCTTGGCCTATAAAGCCCTAAATGGCCTGGGCCCTACCTATCTGCGAGACTGCCTCACTCCCCGGGTCCTGGATCAGCCCCTGAGGTCAGCCAGGGGTGCCTTGCTTGAGGTGCCCTGAGTTTTTTGGGGGGTCACGCAGGAGAGGGTATTCTTGGTGGCCGCATCACGGCTCTGGAACTCCCTTCCAGTAGAGGCCCAGTTGGCCCAGGATCTTCCCTCCTTTTGGAGAAGTTGTAAGACCTGGCTGTTCTGCCAGGCATTTGGAAGGGGAGATGGGTAGTGGGGGGTGGGGGGTTGGGTATTGGTGGGTGGGACGTGTTGCTTCCTCCTTTTATGATGTTTTATTGTGATGTTTTAATGACTGTAAGCCTCCCCAAGCTGCCTGTGGCAGAAAGGGTGGGGTAACAAATCTTTTAAATAAATAAATAAATAAATAAATAAAAGTTTAGAAGCCAGGTTTGTAATTTGTGATGGTTAACCAAAAATTCTTTGCGATTCAACAAGATTTATCTTAGGGAAATAGAAAATACAGATTAAAAATTACAGTAAACCATATGACCTACATCTTTACAACAGGTTTTACCCCGTTGAGTTTAGCTATAGGATGGTTTGGGGCATGTTCACAAGTAGATGTACTTGTGGTATGAAACAGCCTGACCACCTAAGTTTTGTCTAACTGGTTTTGGAAAAAGTGGTTGATAACTTTGAACACTTCATGGTGATCTATGCAATGGTGGTCTCATCTGTGTATGGTAAATTAAAAAATAGCTATGGAGACCATTCTGTCTTGCACTTCCGAAACCATATGGGTTCTAGAATTGGCTGTCATGGATTGCAATAAAAAGAACTGCATTGACTTTGAAAGAAGCTTGATTGAGCTCCTGGTGGACATAAATCCATCCATTTAAAAAAAAAGTGCCTGTTGCAAATAGCTCCCCAAATGAGCAGAGTACAGTAAAGGTTTCGCTGGATTAATCTAATGCACCTCCTTTTTTTGAGCTGTAAACTCTCATGAATACATAGCAGAATGTAACCATTTACAGCATATTTTTTCTAGTCTTTACCAGTCAAAAACCCAAAGATTTCAATGTGTACAGATATTGTACCTTCGACATGTTTACATTTAATTTTAACCAATAGTTCCATAAAGCAAGCTCCCAAGCAACTGAAGCCAGATTTCCTAAGGAGAATAATGCTCAATGTTTTGAGTTTTTCAGCTGAAAAAATAAACAGTGGGCACAATCCAGGTCCCACTGAAGGCAATGGCTAAAGTCCCACTGAATTCTGTGGAAGCTGGATTACACCCAATGGCATTTTTTCAGCTGAAGGGGGGTGGGGGGAGGCATATCTCAACTCAAGCTACAACTATTGATGTGAAGTTTAGGATCCATTCTTTTATTGGAGATTCCTGACTCTCAACCAAATTTGGCTGAATTTATTTTATTTAAATGTATACCCCACCCTTCCCCAAAGACTCAGGGTGACTTATAGAAAGAAACATGCACCAAATATGATAAAATACATTAAACCCCCTCAAAGTCCCTACTGTCACCTCAAACCCCCCACCCACACAACCCGTATCCTCGCCTGGCAAATGCTTTGCCAAAAAAGAGAAATTTTGCACCACCTCCAAAATATGCTTGGACTCTGGTGGACTTCTGGGGGAGTCCCATAATACTAGCCCAGCAACCGAGAATGCCTCTCTGCAGGCCTTTGTCGTACGGACAAGATTGGCAGGTGATACCTGCAAGAGGGTGCTCCCAGCTGACTGCAGGGGTCACAGTGGAGCATGGAAGGAGAAGAGGTCTTTCAAATTTGTGGGGCCCAAGCTGAAATTCGTCTTTGGGATCAATAGTTATTAAGGACACACAGAGATACATGTTATTGAAGGGGTGCAGCCTACTCTGGTCACGTACGTTTTCAGTCTCGGCATGTTTCTGGAAGCCTTACTGAACCTGGAACATCAGGCTGAAGCAGTAGACAGGAGCACTTTCCACCAACTCCATCTGGTGAGGAGTCTGCAACCTTTTCTATCCAATTCTGACCTTGCCACTGTCGTCCACACTTTCATAACCTCAAGGCTAGACTACTTTTATGCGCCCTGCAAGTGGCTTCCCTTGAAGACTGTTTAATCAAAAGCTTCAGCTGGTCCCAAATACAGCAACCTGCCTTCTGATGGAGCGGACTCTCCGGGATCACATTATACTGGTGCTCCAAAATCAGCACTGGCTGTCAATAATGTTCTGGGCACAATTCAAGGCACTGTTTTTGACCTATAAAGCCCTCAGCAGCTTGGACTCTGCATATGTAAAAGACCACCTTCTTCCCCTATGTTCCATTGCACTCCCTTAGAACAGCCAGTGGTACCCTCTTGCAAGTTTCATTACTGCACCAGGTACAGACAACATGGGCCTCAAAAACCTGCCTCCCCAATCAGTTGTTTGGCAGATGGGGAGAGTGCATTCCTCTGGACCCAATCCTCAGACTTCGCCTCAGGGCTGCACAGACTGACCAGATGGGAGGTGGCCCATTATCCCACATTTGCCCAGCTGGGGCAACAGTAACATACAATACATCACGAGCCTTCTCCACTAGACGCATCACATTGCAGCCAGCTGCCCAAGGGTGGAAGTGGGCAAACATCTGGCAGATGCTTGCCATGTGGTTCACTGCATCATAAGCTAATATGCACTAAGGTTTCCAAATGTGAGATAATGTCTCATGTGGCCTTGCCCATAGCGATATGCCATGGAATTTAAAGCTCCGATTGTAACTGGAAGGTTGAATATCTAACAGAACATGAGTTTATTAGAAAGTGTGTTTCTGGCTCATTCATTTATTTATTTAGAAAGCAAGTCATATGAGGAAAGGCTGAAAGAATTTGGAATCAAAACTGGACCACACAGCTAAAAAGTTTGGAAACCACTGGATAATGACATCACATGCTTGATATATCTTAGATATCTGTAGTGATGTCTGGGACCATAGAATGATCTAGCCTGGGATTTAAGGGGGACATGATAGCAGGCTTCAAATATCTAAAAGGTTGTGCAAAAAAGATCAACAGTTGTTCTCTACTGCCACAGAATTTAGAGCAAAAGGGAATGGGCTTACAAGGTAGTAAGACAGACTTTGATAAAATATTAGGAGAAACTTCCTAACCATAAGGACAGTTGAGCAATGGAATGGATCGCTTAGGTTGGTTGTGGAATCTCCTTCCTTGGGTGTTTCCCAAAACTCTCTCGACAAGCATCAGTCTGTGATGATAAAGGTGGATATAGGGTATCCTGCCTTAGGCACAGAGTTGGACTACAAGACCCATGAGTTCCCCTCCAACCCATTACTCTATTATGTAACATTTATATCCATTAAAGCATAGTACTTTCCAGAAATTAAAAATAAAACTTGGTCACTTCAAATTTAAATGCCATTGTTGTTTAAAAAACAAAACCCCACAGTAGGAAGGGGGACACTAGTCATCAAACTGATCGTTATCAGTTTGACAGGTGACGTGGGGCCCTACGTCAGTGGAAGTCCCGCCTTTGTGGGTCCGGAAGTCCCGCCTTGGGACGGAAGTGACATGGGTAAGCAGAAGTGATGCAGAAGGGGGTAATGCTTCCGGGTCAGGGCGGCGGGAACCAAAGGTTCCCGCCCCCCTGAACCCGGAAGGTCCTTACGCTTGACTTTGGGGGATTCTGCTTGTGGGTCAGGGTGGCTGGAACCAAAGGTTCCAGCCTCCCTGAACCCACATGGTCCTTTGAAGAGGGCCGTGTAATGCATCTATGAACTCAGGAGAGTGAGCCGGACCAGGTTTTGTGGGGATCGGAGCAACTTTATGATGCGGGGTTTGGGGTAGGGTGAACTGCAGCGATTGGGTCATGTAACCCATCTACGCGCTCAGCAGAGTGAGGTGAACCAATCAGCATAGGTTTCGTCATCCTAGGCCACTCCGTCTTGGAGAAAACCGGGTCTGATGGGGTGGGGTTTCCGGGGTAGGATAAGTCGCAGAAAGAGGGTCATGTGAGGGTTCAAACGACTCAGGAGGGTGAGATGAACCAATTGGTAACGGTTTCATTGTTCTAACCTGCCTTGTTGCAGCGATGTGACCAATCGGAAAGGTTTGTGGTGCTGTAGTCCCGCCTAGGGGTATGAGAGAGGGGGGCCGCCATTGTCTGATAAAGAGAGCAGGGAGCCGATCGCTACCACTTACATGGAAAAACTGCAATGGCTTACCATACTGAAACTACGCCTGTGAGGCCTATGAAGCTGACTTAGCCTCCAGAGGTAGTGAGACAGTTATACAGAAATCGCTATATTTCCAGTTCGGAGGATGATGGTGAGAGCGGGCCTCTGGCTAAGGTTCTTTTTAGCACCCCGCTTCATAATGAAGAAACCCTTATGTGAATGTCGACTTCCACTGAGACCCTGGAGGCCCTAGAGTTGGTAGAAGAAGCCATACCCCCAGCTCAAAATTCTGAGGTAAGAAAGATTTTTAGACGGAGGCTTCTCGCCGTCTAGAGATGTGTGTCACAAAACATTGCTTTGTAAAAAGACTGTTGGCTCATTAGTGCTTTTAAATCTTGTTCCAGGAATTGTTTGAAGGCCCCCCTGAAGAGGCTAAACCCCAAGCTGAAGGTT
>QEPC01007949.1:338941-380448 GCA_003113815.1 Sphenodon punctatus
GCATCTTCATGAATGTTAGACCCCTTGTCTCTCCCTCTGTTCCCCTTCCTAAGTCTCTCCCCCAGCTCCTGTCTCTCAGATTGTAAGCCCTAGGGGCAGGTACACTGCTGGTGCTTTATAAATGTTTGTTGTTAATAATAATAATAATAATAATTATTATTATTATTATTATTATTTTCAGTTTCCGATTTGTCACATCTCTGCAATGAGGCAGGTTAGAACAATGAAACCTTTGCCAATTGGTCCAGCTCACCCTCCTGAGTCGTTTGAACCCTCACACGACCCTCTTTCTGTGAATCATCCTACCCCGGAAACCCCACCCGGTTTTCTACAAGACGGAATAGCCTAGGATGACGAGACCTACGCTGATTGGTTCAGCGCACTCTTCTGAGCGCATAGAGGGGTTACATGACCCCATCACTGCAGTTCACCCTTCCCCAAACCCCGCGTCATAAATCTGCTCCGATCCCCACAAAACCCATACCTACTGGTCTGTCTCACTCTCCTGAGTTCATAGATGCATTACACGGCCCTCTTCAAAGGACCTTGTGGGTTCAGGGAGGCTGGAACCTTTGGTTCCAGCCACCCTGACCCACAAGCAGAATCCCCCAAAGTCAAGCGTAAGGACCTTCCGGGTATAGGGCTTCCGGCCCTGACCCGGAAGCATTACCCCCTTCTGCGTCTCTTCCGCTTACCCACGTCACTTCCCTCCCAAGGCGGGACTTCCGGACCCACGAAGGCGGGACTTCTGCTGACGTAGGGCCCCACCTCACCTGTCAAACTGATAATTATCAGTTTGATGACCAGTGTCCCCCTTCCTACTCCCCACCTCAAAACCCACTACAAAACCAAAGCAAAACACAAAACCAAAGCAAACACATTATCACCTGATAAAACAGAGGTTGGTTCTGGGTTGCCAGTACAGTATATGAACAGTTTTTCTCTAGGGAAAATGTAATAGATTTTGTAATCAATCTTCCACAGTATTAGCATTTATTTTTTCAGACATGAAGTAAGATTTCTTGATCCTAATTTACAAAGTTTACTTTAAATATAAAAGCTTACAGGGCTTTGAATCTGATTATTTATGTGTTTACCTATTAAAGTTTTCACAGTATTGATTGAAGAACAGTAAACAAAGTTACTAGGAAGCTATAATTATTCAGAAAGCCATCCACAACACATTATGTGTAAAGGAGAAAATATTTCAAAATCAAATTTATTTATGGCATCCACCAAAAAAAAGCGAAGAAGATATTAAAATCTTAGGTTCTCGAACTTCAAGAACATTGCACTCTGCTAAGGTGCAGATTGGGGTTTGAGCTAAGGGTATGCATTTCCAGTTAAAATCTCAAACACTCAGTGAAATTCTCTTAGATTGCAATCCTCAAGCCACTTACTCTGGATTGGTGCTCTGGAGTAAGCTAATGTTTGACAGTTGCAGTCATTTTACATAGTAATACAAATTATAGGATAGCAATACATTTTTCATTCATTGACTCAAATAATTATAGAAAGTAGGGATGGGACTTTTGGTATTGTTGAAAACAGAAAGTACTCGATAATAGCTCGATTGGATTAATCTGATATCTCCGTATCAAATTTTTTGCATTGGTTTTTTTATCAGATTTTTTACATTGTGGTTTTCCCCATTGAAGTCAATGGGGAAAACTGCAATGTTAAAAATCTGATACCAATAGAACCAAGAACCGATAGGAGGATAGGCAAACAGAGATCCGATACTGATAGAAACAGAGAACGGAGATTTTGCCCAAGTCCCAGCCCTAATAGAAAGGTATAATTAGTCTCATTTTACAGATGGAGAAACTAATGCACAAAAGACGTGTTAGTGTTTTGTCCAAGATTTTGTAAGCAGTCATTGGAAGAGATGAGAACAGTTAGATTTCTCCTCATTCCTACTCCCATAACCATGGGTAATGACCATTACAACCTGAGTCAGGGCAGAAAATCCCAGATGACATGGCCTGGTTCAGCTCAGGGCACCTGAAAAAATGTGTTGGCAGCCGGGACACCATCTTGCCACCTGCACAGCCTAGGGAGGACCACAACAGATATGTGGACAGGCAGCTCTACCCCCATGCTGCACCCCGCTCCCCACCATGACAGGCAGCCATGGTGGCCAATGACAGCCAAGGGCAATCCTGGGCCAACACCTGGTGGTTCAAAAAAAGATGTTTCAGTTAGGGGTGTGCACTTTTTAAAAAATTTGTTAACGAAAACAAAACTTTTTTTGCCTTAAATAGAACTGCTCCAAAGAAGCAGTATTTAGGGTTGCAGTGTTTTTAAGAGGTGGGCATTGCTCAAAGCCTAAATATTCCCAAGCAAAGAGACATGCTAAAGAAAAGCGTATTTTATTATTTGAAGATAACTCAGGATACTTAAATTTCCAGATATGAAAGTTTCATGTATATTTTTCTTTAAATGAAAAACTAGAAACATAAATTTGAATTACTGCACTACTTTTAGTGGAAGGATAGATCTTTCTTTCCCCAAAATGACATCATTATTTTCAATTGCTATTTAATAAATAATATACTTCAATGCTTATGCAACTTAACTAAGGGTATTTTCAGAAGTTACGAGATCACAGTCAACCACAGCGAACCACAGTCAATCCCGTGGCAGGGCCAAAGCGCCCTGAACGTCTGTTCCGTGGGTGCCAGATGTTCACCACAGTCAATCCCCACCAGGGGTCAAAATCAACCATGCTTCCTGAGCTCCGGCCCGGACCATCTCCGAAAGTGTGGTCAAAGCGATTCCCATAGGGAAACAAAAAAAAGTAATGTCTGGACGGCAACCACTGGCCAGAATCAACCGAAATGATTCCCATCCGGGGACAAAGCACTCAGCGTCGCTGCCAGGCAACCAGCAACAACACAGGCTGGGGAGGGAGATTTAAAGAGCACACAGCAGCAGGAGGACGTGGTGGGATGGAGTGAGGTGGAAGGGAGAGGAGAGTGGTGGGAGAGAGACCATGGTAGGAGGAGGAGGTGGTGGAGGCACAGGCAGAGGAGGAGATGGTCGCGCTGCACCTTGAGGTAGTGGAGGGACAGCAGCAGCAGCAGCCGAGATGGGCTGAACTGGCACCTGCTGCCAGCCCGGGGGATGAGGCACCCCGGAAATGGGTAAGGGGGCTGAAGGGGGGCAGCAGCGCAGGGGCTCCAAGGTGGGTGGGCGGGCCAGCAGGGGGGTAACGGGGGAGGGACACAAGGCTATGGCAACCCGGTAACCAACCCCCCCTCTCATGACCCACAGACACGGAAACAGGCCCAGGAGCCCAAGCTGCCAGAGGAGATGGCCGGAGGGCAGGCAGAGGAGCAGGAGCAGGAGGGGGAAGACCACAACCTGGAGGGCGCCTGCGGGAGACAGCCATACCATCGAGGGGGGCAATGGGGGCACAGGGAAACCCAGAACTTTATCAAGATCTTGGGGACCCTGGAGCACCAGCTGGAGCTGGCGGTCAACCAATGGAACAAGCACGTCTTCAAGGAGATTGTGCGGGAAATGGAGGCAGCAGGGCATCACAGGACAGTGGCACAGTGCCGGTTGAAGGCAAAGGAGCTGAAGAGGGGGTACAAGGCCATTAATGACAAAAACTGGTGCTCTGGCCATGAAGCCTGGACCACCCCTTACTATAAAACCCTGGACTGCATCCTACACATAAAGGTCTCAATAGTCGCCCCGCGCCTCGTGGGGAGTGTAGTGGTCCAGATCAGGGAATGGGCTAAGGTACCCCCTCCCCTTGCAGCCCCCAGCGAAGACACCGACTCCAGGAGCCCTACCCCCCAAGAGGAACACCCCGGTACCTCGGGGACCAGCAGGCCCCCCCTCGGACACCAGCCCCGAGAGCCCCCAGCAGAAGTCCAAAGCTGGAGGATCCGAGGATGGCACCCTGGTCACCATCAGCCAGTGAACACAGCGGGACCTTAGTCACACCGAGGGGCCAGCCTCAGAGAGCTCCGAGACTGACATAGAGGGTAAGCAGGCAGATGGGATGGGACACAGAATGGGGGGGATGCCCGTGGGAAAGGGGGTGCACAGGCCACGAACCCACCCTCAGAAACCACCCCACATCCCGGACCCTGAGGGAGGAGCCTGGGGGGCACCTGGGGACATGGGCTGCCCACCCCTACTCACCCCTCCCCATTCCCAAACAGGTCACAGCATGCCTCGGCACCTGCGACAGCCTGGTGAGGAGGATGGAGGAGAGCAGTCCCAGGAGCAACCAGAGGCCCCAGGTGAGGCAACACGATATGGGGGGAAGGGTGGCCCGGCGAGCCTGGTCGGGGAAGCCGGACTCTGG
Source organism: Sphenodon punctatus (assembly GCA_003113815.1). NCBI lineage: Eukaryota > Metazoa > Chordata > Lepidosauria > Sphenodontia > Sphenodontidae > Sphenodon > Sphenodon punctatus. The sequence continues at coordinate 343,266 of QEPC01007949.1, forward strand.
GTTCGGGCCAGCCACAGGGGGCAGCTGGGGGGAGGACACCATCCACCATCCCAATGGGGGGGGCCCAGGGTCCGCCGTCCATGGCATGGGATGGGGGGGCGGGAGGCTGGGGTGGCTAACCATGTCCTACCATGCACCCCAACAGGGCGACCCACCGGAGACCAGCAAGACGGACCCATGCCCCTGGCACAATGGGTGAGGGAGCACCGGGCATGGGTATGGAGCCACAGGGAGGTGCAGGTGGAGGACATTGTCCACTCCACCACAGAGCAGGGCAAGCGGATGATCGCGGCCATTGACCGCATGGAGGTGGCCACCAAAAGGGCCATGCAGCAGGCGGAGGCCAGGGACCAGAGATTCCAGATGGAGGTGCCCCTTGAATGGAGGCAGGAGCTCCGGGAGCACAGCAGGCAGGTGGGGGCATTTGGGCAGCTGGAGCAGGCCATAGACTGGATGGTCAGGGAGCACTCTGCAAAGATGGACCAGTCCCATGACATAGGCACCTCTCTGCTCCTACACGCAGGTACTATGAGTGCCTATGTCATGGCAGCCGCACCGCCGGGCAACCTGCCAGCCCCAGCCCCGATGCCGGGGCCTTCGGCGCCCCCACCTCCACCACCACCGCCCCAGCCTCCGGTGCACTCACTGGGGCCACGCTTCTGCCTACCAGTCCCTGTAGGCCTCCAGAGGGAGTTGCCGGCCAAGGGAGCCCCTCCGACCCCGGGTCCACCCACGCTCCCACCACAGCCTGACCCTCAGGACACCAAGGCCTCCCAGACACCGTTGGAGACAAAGACAGTGGGGAGGAGGGGAAGGGAGCTACCAGAGCTCCATGGTGCCCACTGGGCAGTCGTGAGGGAGGCCCCGGAGGCAGGGGGGATGGAGGGAAGGGGGAGGGTGACCTGAGGGGGGGGTGAACCACTGGGGGGTGGGGAAAGGGCGAGGTGGCGGGAGCACGTGTAGAAGGCCAAAACAATAAATGCACGGAAACCATGGTCACCTCTGTGTGTCTGTTAGTGGGCCCGGGGTCAGGGGCACAGAGGTGAGTAGAGTCACAGTCAGGGTGCTGCTGGGGGCCCCGGAGAGGTGGGGGGGTGCGCAGCCTCAGCCCTTGGCCTCCCAGCTGTTCCGCCTCACCAGGGTGGCACAGATGCGCTTTGCGTACCGGTACTCCCACGGGTTCTCAGCGTTCACATAGAGAGGTACGGGGCTGGGAGGGTGTCGGGGCACGGGGTAGTCGAGGGAAGCCCCCTCGCTCTTGCACATGTTGTGCAGCATACAGGAGACTCCGATCACGAGGGAGGAGGTCTCCACCGTGTAGGCCAGGTGGCCCCCTAGGCTCCTCCAGTGCTGCTTGAGGGCCCTGAAGGCCCTCTCGACCACGGTACTGCTTGCACACAGGCGAGTATTGAAGAGCACCTCCACAGGGTTCCTGGCGACCGGGTATGCCTTCATCAGCCAGTGGGTAAGTGGATAGGCAGGATCTCCCAGGATGCAGGGGGGCATCATCACCCCCTCAATCCGGGTAATCCCCATGTCCCCGAAGTCTCCGTGGTACATCCGGGCATAGAAGGGAGAGATGACCATGATCTGGGCATTGTGGCTGCGACCAGAGTGGCCCGTGTAAATGTCTATGAACTGACCCGAGTGGTGCACGACCACCTGCAGCTTCAGGGAGTGGTACCCGTGTCGGTTGACATATTCCGAGGCCTCCCCAGTGGATGGTCGCAGGATCTCTATGTGGCTGCCGTCCACGTTGCTCATGCAGTTGGGGAATCCACCTGCTGTGAAGCCGGCCATCATGGCCCCCTGGTCCACCAGCTGGATCGCTCAGTCCAGGAGCATGCCCTCCATCACCTTGCAGATGTCCCATAGGTTTCCAGTGACGGTGCTCAACCCAATGCCTAAGTGCTGTGAGACGGAGCAGCAGGAGTCGGGTGGCCTCGTCCCATTGGGCTAGTGCCCCTGTGCCCGGTCTTTGACCCATACACTCTGGTCAATGGGCATTGTGAGCAGGGCAGCATGCCCCATGGTCTCCCTCGACCACTGGAGCCACCCGGCCGCCTTGTGGAGTGCCGCAGCCTGGCCCCTGGTGCGGAGGAGGGCCTGTCGGGCCACCCCGGACACCTGCTGGGCCCTGAGGAGGGCCAGGGAGTGCCTGCACCCATTGTGGGCTCTCTGGTCTCTGACAGCACTCCTGGCCATGCACATGTGCAGCTGGGCGGTCAGGTGCACCTCAGTGGTCTGGATGCACAGGAGGTCTGTGTGGAAGTGGTACCACTCCGTGCACACGGCTAGGTGCATCCCGCAGGCACCCAACCAGCCCAGCTCCATGGTGACCAATGTGCTGGATGGGTCAGGGCCACACCTGTTGTAGGTTGGGACCAGTGGTGCCCCGCCCCCCAGTCGTGCCCTGCCAACCGGGTTCGGGGCCCCGGACCACTCTGTCCACCCTCCTGACCGGCAGGCCTGGTTCCTTCAGGGTGAGCAGACCAAGGAGGCCGCAGGTGGCCCCATGTGCGCACATGCCTTCCCAGCAGGGGGCATGGAGCTTGGTTGTGCCCTCAGCCGGGCGTGTGTGGGCAGCAGCTGCATTCTTGTTGTCATCACCTCCCACCTGTCTGTGTCGGCTGCCTGCTGTCCTGATGACCCTGATTAGTGTGTAGGCTGCCCTGTCTGTGTGCTCTGTTCCAGCAGCTGGGCTGGGTTCGTACCCCATGTCTCGTTCTGTATCAATACAATGTTGCGGCCTGTGGCCTTATCGCTTGGCCTTGGAGGTCCCCGGCTTCCTCTCCCATCCCTCCAAGGATTGTGGGGCCCCCTTTCATTGTGTGTAGTATCAGGTGCTTGCTGGATCATGATTGGACACACTTCCCCCAGGCTCATGGGCCCCAGCACCCCAGGCACCCTGCGTAGCTGGACCTTCCGCGAAACCATGGCCGTGTGTGACCTATGGCATTCCCTGGCCATGCAATTGTTCCTGAGCTGCCCGGACAGCCTCATCGGTGCCTATGAGAGTATTAGCTCCGGGCTGCACTACTATGACCATGTTGTGAGCATCTGCGATTGCTGGCTGCATGCGGAGGCGCTGGGCCGGTGTCCCTTTCCTGATGGGTGAATTCCAGAGATGAGGTGCTCGCATGTGAGGTGGTCGGTGGTGGAGACCACCCCATGTGGGGTGGTCGGTGGTGGTGGGGTGGTCGGCGGCCGTGTCTGGCTACATGGCCTGTCCGTTGAAGGGGGCCCCTGCCCTGGCTATGTCCTTCTTTGGCTGTGTTCACGGGGCCCGAGGTTACCAGTGGTCCCACGGGGTGATCTATTACCACCTGTTGGAGTTGGGTCACCTTCCATGGCCCCCACCTGTGGACTATGCCTTGTCGGAGCCCTCTGAAGTGGAGGTGACAGCACTGGCTGGTGTGTGGTCCTGATCCGAAGTGCAGGTAGACCTCTCCGCCCAGGATCCCTTCGAGGCTTACTACCTGGTGGCCCACCATATGTCTGAGCTGGGCTTCTGTTGGGGCATGATTCAGTGGCTACACTTCATGCACCTGGTGGGCCACCAGGCCCCGGGACCCTTCGTGGCCCCCTGCAGCTGGCTGTGAGGCCCCCCCTGCCTTCTGGACCCTGGATACTGGCCCTGGTGTGCTCCCACCTCCGCCTTGGCATGGTGGGTCGCTGCCCCTTCCCTCCCTGCTGTTCCTGGATCGCTGCTGTGCTGGCTGTTTCTTGGGGTTCCGTTGCCCCCGCCTGTGGCTCTGGGCTGTGTCTGCGGCCCCCACCCCATCCGCCTCTGCAACAGGTGTTCCCCTCTGTGACTGCCTTCTCCTGTGGCTGTATCCTGAACTGTGTGCCGGTCCCTGGCAGCCTGGGTGCCACTGTCCTTCGTGCTCTGACCTAGCTTCCTCCTGTGCCGGGGCCCCCCACCCCCTGGGTGCCTGTGTGACCATGGGGTTTCTAGGCCCCCGGACTGGGGCTCCAGGCGCCCTCCTGGTGTGTGTGTGTGTTGTTGGCCCAGATACCCTGCTCCTCGTCTCCATCTCACCTCCTTGCCATCCATCACACCCTCGCTGTCACGTGGGATCCCTGTCTTCCTCCTGGACTGTTTCTGGGCTGCTCCCCGGTCCATGTGGCCTCCCCCTGTGACTGTTCTGTGCCCCTGGGGTTCCCCCCGTTTCAGGACTGCCTGTGTTGCTGTGGGGGTGCCCATGTGGGCTGTGCTGCTGTGGGGGTTATATTTGTCGTTCCCCTTATCCTGCCCTGGCCCCTTGGCCTCCCCCCCGCTCGCTGTCCCCACCCCCCCTTCTCTCCCCACTGTGCCCGTTATGTCATTTGTGTTGTCTGTCCCGCCATGTCCCCCCTTCCCTTCCTTTCCCATGCGGGTGTGTGTGTGCCCGGGTGTGTGTTTGTGCTGTGTGTTCCACTGTGTCCTCGCTTTCCCTGTGCCTGTCGTGTGCACTACCCCGGGGGCTCTTCTCCCTCTTCCCCCTCCCTTCCCATTTCCTTTGTGTGGGCATTTCCTGTGGGTGCTTCTGGCTTTGTTTGCCCTCTTTCAGCCATGTCTGTGCCCCGCCCCTCCCCGGTGTTTTCTGGGTGTTTTGACCACGGCCGGGGATCGTTGTCACGTCTGTTGCGCTGCCCCGGCCCGTGATCTGACATTCCAATTCCCTGCTGTGGTCCTGGTCCCATCACGTCTGTTCTGGGCCTTCTTTGACCATGGGGGTGATTGGGCGGCTCGCCACTGCTGGGAATCCACTGTGGTGACTCGGGACCGCGTAACGTCTGAAATCACCCTAAGCTGTGAATCTTACTAACATGTTCCTTGATGTGTTTTATAGCTTATTTTGGAAGCTAAACATTAATATTTTATAACAAATTTTTCATAAATGGAGGACTTTTATTGATGCCTATCTGTCCCAGCATAACCCTCACCAGCAGAATAGGTCTATGGATAAGAACAAGTCTGAACTTCAACACAGAGCTAAGAATGTATGGAACTTAAAAACTGGTTGGAAGGAACTGTGAAATGCACTAGCTGCAGTCTGAGGAGCTCTGTTCAGGCCTTCTCACTTAGCTGGAGTCCCCATGGGCTCTGCATAAGTCACCAACCACTTTGTCAGCTGGAAACATCCCCTTGGAGCCCTGAACAGTTTGTCAGGACTTAACAGAAAGTGATTATGACTCAGTCTCAAATCACAGAAGGAACTTGGATTTTAAGGCTCAGCAAAAAGAAAGAAGTCATGAAGATGCAGGGAAAGAATAATTTGGGTTGAGTAGAATAAGGCAAAAAGGAAGTTGAAAAAATTCTGGGTGAGTCTGGACCAAAATCTGAGCTTTTCAATATTCTTTTCAACTAATTCAAGTGAAAGTTTGTCATTGCTTTCAAGGAAATCTCTTGTCATTCCTTCTTATTGCATTACTCATGCTGCAGTTTGTAGAGGAATGTAAATTCTCCCAGGGAGACATAGAAAAGCAAATGCTATTCAACAAAAGAATTCTATATCAGCTGCATAATCACATACCAGTGTTGTACCCATCTTCTCTGTGCATCTTCTTCTTTTTTTTAACACATTAAGAAAATACTCCTATGTTAGCTTAAACTGGGTGCTACAGTAAAAAGAGGTAGCTATGAAATACATTAACTTTCATATATCATCTCTGTAGATTTATATGCAAAACAATACTGTAGTGGACAGGACAAGAATTGGGACTAATCACATTCTCTTATAAAACTTCTTTCCCATCGGACCTGCTAACCCACTCGGTAGACCAGGGTTTGAATCTCTCTCTAGGTAATGAACTCACTGGGTGGCCTTGGACAAGTCACAACCTCACCATCAGTTCCCCATCTGTAAAAGCAAAATGTGTGTATCTGTCTTTCCCTGTGTGTTCCCCTCATCCTTGTCCATCTTAGATTGTAACCCCTCTGGGCAGAGAACTGTCTTAAAATCTGTGACTGTGACCCTTTCTACATGGGCAGCGGTGGGTGGGGGGATGAGTGTGCTGCTACTGTGGGTGTGCGCCCAGGAGTCTCCTCTGGTTTGCTGGATAGCTCCATGGGTGGGTGATGGGTGTGCGTCAGGAGTGCGCACATATCCCCACCACCACCCGTGCTGTTCACATGGACGAACACCCATCCCCCCCCCCACCACCATGGCATATACACAGACACACACCCCACCACCACCACACACCTGCCTGCACACCCAGCCGGGGGGGGGGGGATCATGTAAAAATGTCCTGTAAAGCACTATGTAAACCTAGTAGCTGTATAAAAATGATAAGCAGTTGTAGTAGTAGTAAGTATGTGTCAGGTAGGACGGGGAAAGGGCCGTAGACCCGAGGGGGCCCTGGGAGGGGCCTGGGCCTACCCTCCCGCCTATCCAATATCCTCACGCACTTGCTCAGGCTCCTGCTGGGAAAGGTTTCTCTCTGGGAATACAAGCCCGTCAGGATAGTGTGTGGGCCGTTCCGTGGGCTTTCGCACCTGGAACTTAGGCCCCTATCATCATAGGGCGCTCGGTGAGGAGCAGGAGCCTGGGCCACAGGAACCCACTCTTTCCCCCGCACGCAACACCCACACTCCAGGAGGGACAGGAAGGAGGCGTGGGGGAAGAAGTGCCTGGTAAGGAGGGGATAGGGCCCAGGAACACAAGGGGGCAAACGGGACTCAGGCACGCACAATAAGGGGAGGTCTCTAAGGTCTCTCCAGGAAAGGGAAGGGGGTAAGGGAACAGGTGCCACACTCCCAACACCCACACACACACACGCACTATCAATGGAAGGGAAGTTGAGGGAGAACAACACACATACACAACTAGGAAGCAGTACTCTAAGTCTCGAGGCTTAGCTCGCAGCACTTATCTCAATCAGGGCCGGTCTCCACTGAATCACCAGCGCCGAGTGCTTCTCGGCGCTGGTTCTTATGCTCCTGGCCCCGCCCCTCTGCGTGCCCCTGTAAGCGTGCGGAGCGCCGCAGAGGGGGCGTGGCCTCACGCCGCTTTTGGGGCCTCCCTTCATTTGCCGCCTCCCTGTCCCGTGGCTCCGCCGGGTTTTCTTGCCTAGGCGGGGGCGCCCCCGCCGCCCGCTGAGGGGAAGCCGGGAGCGGCCCCTTTAGCCCCCCTGGTCCTGCTGGCCTCGGGGCCGGGCCCGCACGCCGCCGACGCCCCCGCCTCCCCCATCGGCCCATGACAGTACCCCCCCCCCGAGGCCCCCTACCAACCCCCCCCAAAGGGGAGGGCTTGGAGGGATGGCGGCGGTGGAAGGCACGCACCAAGACGGGGGCATGGACGGCGGACGCCGGCTCCCAGGAACGGTCCTCGGGGCCATAACCAACCCAGTCAATAAGATATTGGAGCCGCCCATAGTGGCGGCGGGCGTCTAAAATAGCCTGTACTTCGTATTCCGTGTCCGTAGACACGGGATCTGGGGACGACGGGGCAGAGGCCGAATGTGTCTCATGGGCCCTTTTCAACAAGGCCACGTGAAACGTGGGGTGAACGCGAATTTGAGGGGGCAACTGAAGTTTGTACGTTACCTCATTTAAACGTTTAAGGACGGGAAAAGGGCCCATGTAACGGACATCAAGTTTCGCAGAGGGTCGGGCAGACGGATACTGGCAACGGTTTACCCAAACTAAGTCACCGGGCTGAAAGACGGGCGCTGGGACCCGATGTTTGTCTGCGGCAGTTTTGTATCGTTGTCGGGCCTGCTGTAGAGTGGTTTGGGCTATCCGTTGGGCCTCTTGAATTCGTTGAATGAGGGCCCCGGCGGCCGGAATAGTGGAGGAGGGAAGGTCAGTGATCCCCATCTGCGGGTGGAAGCCGTGGGAAACGAAGAAGGGAGATTCTCCGATGGAGGCGTTGGGCGCATTGTTGAGTGCAAACTCGGCAAGGGGGAGCCATGCGTACCAATCATCCTGAAGGTATGAGGTGTAGCATCGAAGATACTGTTCTACGTTCTGGTTTATCCGTTCCACCTGACCGTTGGCAGCCGGATGATATGCAGTAGTAGGCGTCACGGTTACTCGCAGCGCTGCAAACAGTGCCCTCCAAAACCGCGAGGTGAATTGGGTTCCCCTGTCGCTTCGGATCTCTTTCGGGCATCCGTGTAACCGGACCACATGGCGGAGAAACAAAAGCGCTGTTTTGCGGGCTGAAGGAAGTCCCTTGCAGGCTATAAAATGGGAGACCTTGGTGAAGTGGTCTACTGCAACTAGAATCGTTGTGTATAGTCGTGAGGGCGGAAGGTCCACAATAAAATCGAGGCCGACCCGCTGCCAGGGTCCTTGCGGCGGCGTAACTAGCTGGAGGAACCCACAGGGGGCCCTTCTGGGTGTCTTGGTCCGGGCGCAAACTTCACAGCGTTCAATGTGCCGCCGCACATCGGTGATTACTGAGGGCCACCAGAAGTGCCTGCGCAGCATCTGAATCGTACGCTGGGGTCCCGGATGTCCGGCCAAAGGGGCATCGTGATAGGCTTGTATCAGGAGGGCCCTGCACGAGGGGGGCACGAGGACTTGCTCCTTCTTCTTCCAGAGGCCATCGATGCATTGCCAGTCGGGTGCGGGGGCCTCCGGGAGTTCTGTTTGAGTAGCAATTTTCAATTGCTCAGCCGTGACGTATGAGGCGGCGAATACCTTGGCTGGGAGGATCGTGCCTTGTGATCTCGGAGTCTCGTGTTGACAGTCATGGCAACGGGAGAGGGCGTCCGCGAGGATGTTGAGGTGCCCGGGTCTGTATTGAATGCGGAAATCGAACCGGGCAAAAAAGACCGCCCATCGCGCGTGCCGGGCGTTCTGTATTTGTGCGGTCTGTAGAAAGGTGAGATTCTTGTGATCCGTGATGACCTCTACGGGGTACGTGGCGCCTTCCAGGTAATGGCGCCATGTCTCGAACGCGGCCTTGATGGCCAGCAGCTCTCTATCAAAGATAGAGTAATTTTGTTCGGCCGGTGTAAGTTGCCGAGAATAGTAGGCACAAGGCACGGGGTGTTTTGCTGTGGCCTGTTTCTGTAGTAAAACGGCTCCGAGGGCTGTACTGGAGGCGTCGGCTTCGACCCAAAATGGCAACGCAAAGTCAGGGTGATGCAGGAGGGGGGCCTGGGTAAACGCTTGTTTCAAAAGTTCAAAGCTTTTCTGCTGCGGCTCCCCCCAGAGATACGGACGATTTTTCTTAAGCAGGCTTGTCAGGGGGGTAGTGATAGCCGCGTATTGTGGAATATAATGTCTGTAATAGTTCGTGCTTCCCAAGAAGCGCTGGAGAGGTTTCACGGCTTTCGGGGCCGGCCACAGCTGGATTGCTTCTATTTTCCGGTTGTCCATCTGAATTCCTGCAGGGGAGATAATGAATCCCAAGAACTCTACCGTGGTCAGGTGGAAGGCGCATTTCTCCCCCTTACAGTAAAGTTGGTTGTCCTTCAGTCTTTGAAGGACTTGACGAACATGCGCGTAGTGTTGTTCCCGCGACGTAGAATAAATAAGAATATCATCGAGATAGGCTATGACGAAGACATCTAACAAATCCCTAAGAATGTCATTGATGAAGTGTTGGAAGGTCGCGGGGGCGTTAGCTAGGCCAAACGGCATTACTTGATATTCATAGTGTCCGTATCGAGTCCGGAAGGCGGTCTTCCACTCGTCCCCCGCCCTTACTCGCAACAGGTTGTAAGCCCCCCGAAGGTCGAGCTTACTATAAATAGTAGCCCCTTGCAATCGATTCAGTAGTTCTGGGATCAGGGGGAGAGGATACCTATTTTTAACGGTAATGGCGTTCAGGCCACGATAGTCGACGCAGGGGCGAAGCCCCCCGTCCTTCTTGGCTACGAAAAATATAGGAGCCCCCGCCGGGGAACAAGAATGGCGAATAAACCCACTCTGCAGGCTATCGTCCAAATATCGGCGCAGAACCTTCAATTCTGGTGCCGATAAGGCGTAAATTCGGCCAAACGGGGGTTCGGTCTGCGGGAGGAGATCAATAGGGCAGTCGTAGGCCCGGTGCGGGGGCAATTCTGTGGCTTGCACCTTACTAAATACCTCTATAAAATCGGTATACTCCGGGGGCAGCTGAAATTCCCTGGTGGGGCCCGACTCCTGGGTTCCGGCCACAACCTGAGGAACGAGGGGGGGTGCCCGGACACACCTTTCCTGACAATGGGGGGAGACGAATTGCACTTGTCGGGCGGCCCAATCCACCTGGGGATTGTGAAGGGTCAACCAGGGTAACCCCAGGACTACGCGAAACAGGGGAGTGCACACCAAGTCCAAGGAGAGTGTCTCCTGGTGCGCCCCTACCGTGCACCGGAGGGGCCGGGTTTGCAATTTTACGGGTCCCGATATCAACGGGGAGCCGTCTATGGAATGTACCTGTTCCGGGGTCATCTTCGGGGTCGTGGGAATCGCCTGTTCTCGAAGGAGCCCTTCATCTATGAAGTTTCCGGAGGCCCCGGAGTCCACCATAGCCCAGACCACAAAAGAGCGGTTGACGGATACGGAAATCGTGAGGGGGATCCGCAGATGGGTGCGGAGGTTTGCGAGGGTGGCAGGGGCCACGTTCATGGCCGGGGAGTCCCCGCTCCTTCCCGGCCTCGGGCGTTTCCCGGGCCTCGGCGGTCCGGAGGAATAGACGGGCAGTCTCGAATAAAGTGGCCCGCATCTCCACAGTAAAAACACGCCCGTGACTGGCGTCGTCTCTCCCTTTCTTCTTTGGTCAGCGGGCCCCGTGAGGCCCCAATCTGCATAGGTTCCGATTCGGCGCCTTTACTCGGTCCGGCCGGGGTGAAGGGGACGCCCACCGGACGGGGGAAAAAGCCTCGCCCTTCTTGCTTCCGTTCCCGCCGCCTTTCCGCCAGGCGGTCCTCTATACGTAAGGCCAGGGTGGCTATGTCTTCCCACGCCTCGGGAAGAGCCGTGAAGGCCAGCTGGTCCTTCACGTCGTCGCCCAACCCCCTACGGAACATAACCCGTAAAACGTCCTTGGGCCAGTGTAATTCTAACGCAAGCTGGCGAAACTGTGTAATGTACTCAAGTAGGCCTCCGCGCCCCTGTTTTAGGGCGAGGATGGCGGTTTCTGCATCCCGAACCCTATGGGGGTGATCAAAGAGGCTCGTGAACTCTTGCATGAAGGCCGGGTAATCCCCCAGTAAGGGGCTATCCCCTTGTAACAGGGTAGTGGCCCACTCCAAGGCAGTACCCCCCAAATTCCCGATGACACAGGCTACCTTAAGGGCGTCGGTGGAATAGGTCTGGGGCTGCATGGAGAAGGTCAGCCGACACAGGGCTGCGAAACCCTGGAAGGCCTTCCGGTCCCCCATGAATTTTTCTATCTGAGGTCCCCGGGGTTCTCGGGGAAGATGCCCCACCGGGTGCTCCGGCCCCTGGGCCGGAGCCGCTGCCTGCTCCCCCACGGCGCCCAGCCCCCCGGGCCCAGCCTGTAGCTGGGCTACCGTTCTCGTAAGGGCTTGTTGGTTTTCGTGCAGGACCCGTACGTCCATAGACACGGCTTGCATGGCCCGGGTCAATTCCTGCATCTCTTTAGCAATATCCATTGGTAGGGACTTCCCCCAGAGAGGGAGAAGGGGAAGGGAATTAAGGCTGGTGATTCTGTCAGGTAGGACGGGGAAAGGGCCGTAGACCCGAGGGGGCCCTGGGAGGGACCTGGGCCTACCCTCCCGCCTATCCAATAACCTCACGCACTTGCTCAGGCTCCTGCTGGGAAAGGTCTCTCTCTGGGAATACAAGCCCGTCAGGATAGTGTGTGGGCCGTTCCGTGGGCTTTCGCACCTGGAACTTAGGCCCCTATCATCATAGGGCGCTCGGTGAGGAGCAGGAGCCTGGGCCACAGGAACCCACTCTTTCCCCCGCACGCAACACCCACACTCCAGGAGGGACAGGAAGGAGGCGTGGGGGAAGAAGTGCCTGGTAAGGAGGGGATAGGGCCCAGGAACACAAGGGGGCAAACGGGACTCAGGCACGCACAATAAGGGGAGGTCTCTAAGGTCTCTCCAGGAAAGGGAAGGGGGTAAGGGAACAGGTGCCACACTCCCAACACCCACACACACACACGCACTATCAATGGAAGGGAAGTTGAGGGAGAACAACACACATACACAACTAGGAAGCAGTACTCTAAGTCTCGAGGCTTAGCTCGCAGCACTTATCTCAATCAGGGCCGGTCTCCACTGAATCACCAGCGCCGAGTGCTTCTCGGCGCTGGTTCTTATGCTCCTGGCCCCGCCCCTCTGCGTGCCCCTGTAAGCGTGCGGAGCGCCGCAGAGGGGGCGTGGCCTCACGCCGCTTTTGGGGCCTCCCTTCATTTGCCGCCTCCCTGTCCCGTGGCTCCGCCGGGGTTTCTTGCCTAGGCGGGGGCGCCCCCGCCGCCTGCTGAGGGGAAGCCGGGAGCGGCCCCTTCAGCCCCCCTGGCCCTGCTGGCCTCGGGGCCGGGCCCGCACGCCGCCGACGCCCCCGCCTCCCCCATCGGCCCATGACAGTATGGGGGAAACAGCTGGTGGTATGTAGCTAATTACCAAGTTTTCTGCAACAAAAAATTGGAAATTCTCTGATAAAACCCCCCCATAAATTCTGATTTAAAACCCCCAAAATCTCTGTTTTCAGTGATTAAATGTAAACGCTAGTTGACTTTCCCTTACCATAATATATAGGTATGCGTTAGAACACTACATTTTATTGTAATATTTACATTTTATGCAATTTGAAGGTACCTGTTCCAACCACAGTCCTCCCCCCTCCAAAATAAAAAAAATTAGATCTGTGGCACCCCTCCAAATGCAGAGACACCCCACCACCACCACCACATGCCTTTAGGTTGCTTCCCCTGCACTGTCCTATGCTCACTACCTCATCCTTCCAGCCTGGTCCCAGACCGCTCTGCCAACCAGAAAGGGGGAACATATAGAGACTGGCACTTGGGGAAAGCTTCTATGGACCCAATTAGGCCCAACTCCTGTCCACTCATCCCAAGGTCCAGAAGACCTGACCAACCCAATTCATACTTCCCCTGCCCCCCCCAACCCACAGGAGGTCTGTGGCACCCTTCCAAATGCAGAGTCCCTGCCACTCCACAGCACATGACTTCAGGTTGCTTCCCCTCAGCCCAACTCTGCATCCTTGCTGTGTCCTCTTCCCAAACCTGTAAGTTTTTGCCACTTTCTGTGAAATTTTCTGAAAAAAGACAAAATCTGTTTTTCTCTGGGAAAAAGCAAAATCTCTGGTTTTCCATCGCAAAGAGAAAACTAGGAACCCTGTTAATCTATTTAGCACTTCTTTGCTCTGTTTCTTTCAATAAATTACAGGGGTGGGAAGTTTGGATTTGGATTAATCTGTAATAGCATGGATCAGTTTGTTACAAATTAATACCAACTGAACCAAAACAGTGCAAAAACAAGCCTGTTCTGGTTTGGTTCTAAAATAAAATAAAGAAATAATAATGAGTGTGCATGTGCAAAATGACCACTGAACCGTTCTGTGCTTGCATGCCCCTTTTCAAAATGGTGGTAGCAGAATTGCCGCTATTTTGGAAAAGTGCACTTCTTTGATCTGCGCATGTGCAAAATGGCTACTGCGCATGTGCAGACTGGCTGCCCTTTTCCAAAATGGTGGCAGCAGCCATTGTAGGTATTGATAGAAAGGGGTTCATATACGCAGAATAGTTCGGTGGCCATTCTGAACATGTATTCTAAACATGTACAGTAATTTAAAAAAAAAAATAATCTTATTTTTTACTTCTTAAATTACTGGGCATTTGCAAAATGGCCATTGGACTGTTCTGCACATGTGCAACTTTTTCAAAAATAGCAGGAGCAGCGTCCCCACCATTTTGGAAAAGGGCAGCCAGTCTGCACATGCACAGTGACCATTTTGTGCTTGTGCAGAACAACACTGATGCAACCATTTTGGAAAAGGGTGCATATACACACAATGGTCTAATGGCCATTTTGCACATGCACAATATTTTTTTTTCTTATTTTTTAAGTGATTTAAATACATATCCATAATATGAATCATATCTAAATCTGGAAATTTAAGGGAAACAAAACAGAAAGGAAACATCATACATCATATCATTTCCACAGAGGACCATGCCTATAAATGATAACATATTGCTAGGGATGGGCAAACAGAATGCGGTTCTGATGCTCGGATGTTCAGTCATTTGGTTCAAAACCCAAGTTTGGGTTTGATGGTTCGGTTCAGCCGAGTTCGGGTTGGCCGAACAGTCAAAAATAGTGCTATCGAAACTGAAACCAAAACCGAAAGCAAATTTTTGGCTCTGAAAAGACATTTTTCCTGCCCCTGAACTTATCCAAACTCATCCAAACTGTTCGGTCATTCATGAGTTCAGTTCGGACGTTCAGTTACGTCCGAACTCCGAACATCCGAACTGCGTTCTCCCATCCCTACATATTACTAATCTCCCAGTTCCTGAGTTACAAAGGAATAGAGTTTTGCACTATAGAAGTTTGTGTAAAGCCTGTTTAAAAAATAAATTAATTGCTCTTTGCATGTGAGAACTTTAGAGAACTTCCAGAGCACTAAATAGTTTAGTTTAGTTTAGTTTATTAAGGCTTATAGCTATCACTGTACCCTAATTAAGATAAAACAAAATAGAAAAAAACAAAATACAAAATACCAAATACAAAATACAACACACTAATTAAATAGCATTGCATAACCAAATAACCCAAATACCCAATACCAAATACAACAAATGCCTTATACCTTGGCATAATTGCATATAAATAAATCATTCATTTGTCCAAAACAGATAGATAACCTACCAGGATCTCCTTTACTCAACGTTAGCATTTACCATTTCCATTTTTCCCCTAAAGTAGTCTTGTCTTCTTAACAACCTCCGCATACAGCCTGATGGTGGTCGTATGACCCTACTAGGTCTGTTAGCTCTGTCAGCGGATTTCGATACCATTAACCATGAGATGTTGTTTGACATGCCTGTGGGATTTGGCCAGGGTAGATGGGACCATTTTGCAATGGTTCTGTTCTTACCTTATGGATAGATTCCAGCAGGTAGTGCTGGGGGATTGTACATTTTCCTCGGGGGGGGCTCCTTTGTGGGGTGCCACAGGGTTCCATCTTGTCCCCTTTCTTGTTTAACGTGTATATGAAGCCACTGGGGTGGTTCATAGCTGGGGGGGGGTGTCCAGTGTCATCAGTATGCAGATGACACCCAGCTATATTTGTCTTTTTCATCAGACCCAAGTCCTGCTGTCTACTTGCTGCCCCATTGTTTGGTGGCTGTAGGGGACTGGATAAGGCTGAGCCGTCTGAATCTCAATCTCGATAAGACAGAAATGATGTTGGTTGGTAGGGTCAGAGATCTGAGTGAGGGGTTTGCCCCCATTATTGGGTGCATCTGTACTCCATTTGTTCTGTCTGTGCAGAGTCTGGAGGTGCTCCTGGATCCACAGCTGTGCCTGGATCTTCATGTGTTGGCTGTGGGCACGTGCACTTTTCACCAATTACATCTAATGAGATGACTCCACCCATATGTCTTGGACTCTGATTTCGTACGTTAGTCACCTCGCGGCTGGACTACTGTAACACGCTCTATGTGGGGCTGCCCATGGTGACAGTTTGGAAACTACAGCTAGTGCCGAATGCAGCGATTTGTCTCCTTACTGTGACGGGCTGCAGGGAGCACATAATACCAGTGCTCCATGCACTTCACTGGCTGCCGATTGTTTTCCAGGCCTGATTCAAGGTGCTGGTTTTGACCTTTAAAGCCCTGCACGGCCTTGGCCCTGCTTCCTGAATGATCACCTAACTATCCAGGTTCCAGGGCAACCACTGCGGTCATCCGGGGATGCTCTCCTGGAGGTCCCACATTACTGGCAGGTCCATACAGACAGGAGGGCATATTTGGCAGCTGCACCATCACTTTGGAATGTCCTCCTGGTCGAGATCCACCTCAGTCCAGATCTCCTGGATTCTCAATGTAGTTGCGAGAACCGGCTTTTCTGTCAGGCATTCTGAGGGGGGAAGGGGAGGTGTTTTATTGCAGACCTGTGCTGTTGTTTATTGTTGAAGATTTTAAAAATTGTATTTTATAATTGTATTTATGCTTTTATTTTCGTTGTAAGACACTCCAGGTCACCAGATGCAGGAGGAGCAGGGTATTAAGTGGAACTAACCAAATAAATAATATAGTCCCTTTTTATAGAGACCACCTCTGGGAGGGCGGTTCATGTGCACACTGCTGCAGGGGTGGCACAGGGATGCGGGTGCAGATGGGTGCACATCCATCCCCCTGCACAGAGCAACCTGCATTTTCACTGGTTGCTCCATGTGTGGGGAGTGAGTGGGGATGCATAGGTCAAAAGAGCACACACCCATGAACCTCCACATTTACATGAGATGTTCCCACACGTGGACGATAGGGGTACATGTGTGGGAGCATCTTGCGTAAAAAGGGCCTAAGATTTAAAGTCTGGATTCCTGGTTCCATGTCTAATGTTCTATTCTTTGAGTTACACTGGCACTCAGAGGCTCCCCTCTGAGTGCTTAGCTTCAGTGCAAAAAATCCCTTTTTTATGACTGGTAGATACGCATACATAGTTATATCAATATTATAGATGAATTATATCTGGGCCAACGGATGAAGAAAGTGGGAAGAAGGAACCCCCTGCTGTGCTCAGGAGTTAGGTATAATGGTAGGTGACGGAGTCTCCTCCAACTTAATTTTATCTAGGGAAAAATCTTAGTATCCATTAGATATAACTTAGTTTTATGTTCTTTATTTTAAAATTCTTGTTACCCCACCCCTCCTGCCACAGGCAGCTCGTGGCTGCTTACAGTCAATAAAAACTACAACAATATCTAAAAACAAAACATAAAAGGAGGATAATAGTAAAATACCCCAACCCAACCCACCCCCTCCACCCCATCACCCTTCTCCCCCACCAAATGCCTGGTGGAACATCCAGGTATTACAACTTATATGAAAGGAGGGGAGATCCAGCCCCAGCCAGGTCTCAGCCAGGAGGTAGTTCCACAACCATGGTGCGGCCACCAAGAATGCCCTCCCCAGCAGCACGGACGGCTGGTGGGTTTTGAGGTTAGAGGGGTAGTAAGGCTGGCTTGGTGGCGGGCCTAGGGGCAGAGCCTAGCCTAGGGGTGGATCCAGGGCAATGGTACGCGGAGTCAGGGCAACAGTAGGCCAGTGGCATGGCATAACCCAGTAGCAAGGAGTTCCCAGGGTTAACATTGGATGGACATGACATTTCTTAATGCTGGGAATGCTGCTGTGTGAAGCACTGCCACCGGGGAATAGAGAACACTCTTACTGGGGTCCTGTACACTCTCTTTCTGACCGGGTCCAAATTAACCATAGTAGGTTAAAAAAATAGATCACATTACCATCACCTACCTTTATCATGAACCCTCGAATCCTTGATTTTCATGGCATCCTTGGCCACCTGCAGTCTTCTGAAGGTGTAGGCTTTGGGACAAGCCTTCCTTCTGCTTGGAGAACTTGGGAGGACTGAGTTAGCTCCCTGTTCTGTGACAAGTCGAATCAGAAGAGAATGAAAGGGAAGAGAAAGACAGGACAGAGGAGAAGTAGGAGGGAAAGGTTTTGTTATTGGAGCATGAGAAGAGGAAGGGGGAAGAGATGGGCTCAGTGGGGAACAGGGGAAAAGGGTTTCCTTGTTGTCTGCAGCCTTCTTTTCTGCCGCGCTCCTACCTACTTTCTCCTCTGTTCACAAGGAGAGCGAGGCGAGGTGTGGAATCATGCCATATCTCAGACAAACTAGATCGAAAAAAGAAGCAAATTTATTTACATGTTTGCATTTTGAATGACATTTTTAATTTTGCTTCTTTGTAGACCTCTCCCCCAAAGAACAGGTCCAGGACCCTCCCAATCCCCATGCCATCACTTACCATTATCCTGAGCACTTTTCATTTTCATGCTGTCCTTAACTGCCTGTAGTTTTCTAGGGTAGGCTCCCAGTCCATTCACTGTTCAGGTTCCACAGCTGGTTTTATTGAGGCCTCCAGACACAGTGTGACTTCAGGCTTCATTGGACCTATAGAAGCCCAGTAACTCCTAAAGTCAAACACTGCATCTGGAGGCACAGTGGTGATGGGGCCAGTTGGTGTAGAGGCCCCTATGGCTGGCGTTCTGGAGGCCACATGATTTGTTGGGGGTGCCCTAAGACTTTAGGGTGTCCCCTGGCCATGGGCATGTCCCTGCCCCCAAGGAGAGGTTCCACCCACCCAGTGAATGCCCACTGTACCTCTCCTTGGGGACAGGGGCAGGTCCAAAACTGCCTACTCTTAATAACTAACTACTTCTAAACTACATTAGCACTAACAATTTTAAAGAACTCTAACAAGTGTTTAACAATTTATCCTTTTTTTCCTATGGACTTTGTGGCTCAGTGTCCCCACCCTGGCCGTGGACACACCCCTCTCCCCAAGGAGAGGTTCCACCCTCCCAATGAATGCCCACTGTACCTCTCCTTTGGAGTAGGGGCGGGTCCAAAGCTGCCTACTCTTAATAACTAACTACATCTAAACTACATAAACTCAACAATTTTAAAGAACTCTAACAAATGTCTACCTATTTATCCTTTTTTTTGTTATGCACTCACACTTTGTTGCTCGCTCTGTGTCCCCGCCCTGGCCATGGGCCCACCCCTGCCCCCAAGAAGAGGTTCCACACTCTCCCAATGAATGCCACTGTACCTCTTGTTGGGGGCAGGGGCAAGCCCATAGCCAGGGTGGGGACACAGAGTGAGCAACAAAGTGCTAGTGCATACTTCTAAACTACATTAGGACCAAAATTTTTCTAAATTCTAACAAATTTCTAAACTACTTCTAAACTACATTAAGACCAACAATTTTAAAGAACTCTAACAAGTGTTGAACTCTAAACTGTTTAACTGTTTAAACTGTTTACAGTTTAACTGTAACTTAAGACATCACTTTTTAACTCAACTTTTTAAACTTAAGAAGGAAGCATACTTATCTTTAGCATGGGATGTCCTCTGCTGGCTCTCATCCTCACACTCACAGCTGCCAGAAACACCTCCCTCCACCTTGTGTGCCATTGATGTCATGTGGTGCCCTTTGGGTGCTGGGTTTATTCATGGTGTTGGTTCTGAAGTGCCATTCCTCTCCGGGGAAGCATTACTTGGGTGCAGCGCCCACATTGGCATGGGTCTCCCTAATAAGGACAAAGACCATGCATGCTGGAGCTGGATGGATGCAACACAGGTCTTCTCTTTGTGCGGGTCTCACCTCCTTCTAGTCTTCATCCAATGGAGAGTCCAGATCATCACCTCTTTACTTGGGTGCAGCGTCCACGTTGGCATGGGTCTCCCTAATAAGGACAAAGACCATGCAGGCTGGAGTGTGATGGATGCAACACAGATCTTCTAATTGTGCAGGTCACTGTCCAGAATAGATCATCTTCAGGTCTGTTCAGAGCCTGTACTGGAAATTTGCTAGCAGTTCCTTGCATTGTGCAAACAGATCTATTGTTTTGTTGTTGACGTCTGGAATGTCCCTGACCATGGTTTGCTCAATAGACAGCATTGCTAGAGCATTCAGATGGTCCTCTGTCATGGTACTTCTCAGAAAGGTTTTAATTCTTTTTAGAGCTGAGAAGCTTTGTACTGCTTTAACAGTTGTGAGAAGCGTTGTCATGACAACCTTCAGCAGTTTAACCACCTTTGAGAAACATTTGTCTAAGTTGTCCTCAGTCAACACAGCAAGTAGCGCAGAGACATCTTTGGCGGAATGAAATTCTGACTTGTCATACAAGGTCCCAAGCTTACTCCTCAGTTGGTCTTGCTCCAGCATTGGGTAGGCTTCTGTTGCTGCATTAAATGCTTGGATGGGAAAGCGTTCACTGTGCCTTTGAAACAAAGTTCCCTGCACCAAAGTTGCGCTCTCTAGAATGAATGAATGAATTTATTCAAGCGTAGCCATAGGCCATTGCTTTAACAAACGTAAGTACACAATAAGCACATAGATACACAACAAACACATAACACACATAATCCCCAGGGGTTGTTAAAAAAAAAGTGAAAAACCCATGAGCCATAAGATAATGGCAATAACAAACTGATAATTACCATTTAAAACCTAGCATCCTAGTTATTATAAACAATCTTCTAATGAGAGAAGCACACCCAATTAATATCAATTCATAGGGCCCAGTACAACAGTCCTACATGTATTGGCAGCAGCCATAAGTTCTTCGAAAATCGAAGCCCCTCTGGAAGGAAAACCAGGAAATGTAACGGGAACAGAATTGATTAAACGAGGGCTTAACACAATAGGGCATTGGGATTGAAGCATCTGGGGCATGCGTAAAGGAGCACAAAGGGTCATATGACCTTCTGTCTCCAAACCTTTAATTAGACCAGAAGACTGAGTCTCCAAAGGGCCCTGGGAGTCTATCCCCAAAGGGGAGAGCTTGCTTGGTTTATCCAGGGAAAGAACCGTGGAGGAAGAATGTGACAACTTGGAAGGGGATAGGACAGTAGCAGCAGTAAATTTACAAAACATGGCAGGGCCAGGCAAAGCTACAAGAGCTTTAGTCTGAGCTAATTCCTCAGAATGGCTGATAGTCGAAGTGTCCAATAGAATTAATGACTTCCTCTTAATTGCCTGAGTCTGATTGAGATTTCCCTCCGAGGGGGACATAGTATTCAAAGGAACTAATGGCAACAATCGGCAAATTCCCATTTTGGCATATAAATTAACCATATATATCCCCCAGGAGGAAAAAAGCTGGGAATAGGACAAAAGCCTTCCCACAGTAGCTGGTGTATGAAAATAAATAACAACGCAGAATACTCCACCCCTAGCTGGCAAATGAAAAAAATGGCTAATATAGGAAGGCAAAAAAGTACAGCCCAAAATATCGGCAATATGGCGGGCAATCCAAAGTTTGGAATTCTACAGGGGGAATAGCTCTGATGGAAGGGGATGAATTATAAAAACCAGAGTATCGGTTATAGGAATAAACTTGTGATCCTCAGCAACCTTAAGGGTTGAGGGACCAGAATAGACTGGACCATCGGGGCTAGATGTTTGACAAGCCTGGTCCAATTTCTGAGAACTGGATCCAAACCTATTCCTTCCAGAATCAGACATCCACTCCAAAAGCCTAGACCGTTGGTGCTGGATGGCCTGGAGTTGAATATCTAATCCCTCAATTCGTGCCATGAGTGTTGGCAACAGGTCTCCTGATTGTCGAAAAGAAAGGGGGACAGGTGCCTCTTGGACCTCAGGAGCAGCCGAGCACAAATTGGTGGAGAGGCTGGGGGGGGGGCTTTGAAAAGTCCACACCCTCAATGTATTTACTCTAGATAGAGACTCTGACAGCCCTCACACCAAACAATCCTGACCTTGACAAGAAGACATCGACTCAGTGGCAACAGTCAACCAATCAAAATCCCCACCCTCACCGGTCAAGGAATTAGATAAAGGGGGGGGCACCCCTTTCTCGGCTCTGGTAGCTAAAGGTTGTGATTTGGTTTCCTCAATACGAGACTAAGCTTCTCTTATCTCCAGCAGAGGAAAACTGAGAACCTGAGGAAAACTGAGATGACTCCAGGGATCTGGCAGCCAGGGCATGCCATCTTTCACCTTGCTTCCTAAAAGCCTGGGCACAAGACAACAGGGAGTCAAGAGGGGCCTGTGAGATGGAATTCAAAAACTCGTGCCCAAAACCAGGGGTGCCTACCTCAATGTTTGGAGAAACACATGCAGAAGGAGGGGACAGAGAAGTAACACAAGGAGCAAGGGGGTCCTGCCCTACATCGGGACTCAGAGGGGGGAGGTGCGGGGGAACCTGGGAAGGGTCACCCCATTTAGAGTCAGATGATACTGATACTGGAAGCATGGGAAAACAGTCCTTGAAATGTAATTGTCCAGCCTGAGCCCTAATAGTGCCCCCAACTTCCTCTTGTTCTTGCTCTTTTTGGGCATTGGGACAGATGGTAATGAAAAAAACAGACAATAAATAATAAACAATCCCAACCCAGAACACAAACCAAAATCACTGCCCAACACAACCCAAGAGGAGCAAGGCCCCGCGCCTGTTCAGCGCCTAAGGCCGTGCACACGCTGCTCCAGTGCACGCCTCTGGTGCACGCTGCCGGAGAGCGCACTGAAAGTTGTACTGTCCGAGCAGCATAGTTCCTCCCTGCTCCCAGGTGCTCTGGCTCAGCAGTCAATCAGCCCCCGGTAATGCAAACTAGGTCCCTCCAGGTCACGGGGCTCTAAATTCCCACATTCACCCCCCTCGGCAAGGGGCAACAGGCAAGCAAACCAGATCACAGGGGAGGGGGAAAGGGGCTCAACTCCGCCAGAGAGCGTGTTGAAAGTTGTACTGTTCCAGCAGCGTAGCTCCTCCCGGGTCCCAGGTGCTCCAGCTCAGCAGTCAATCAGCCCCTGGTGATGAAAACTAGGTCCCTCCAGGGCGCGGGGCTCCAAACTCCTACATCCACCCCCCTCGGCAAGGGGAGGCAGGCAAGCAAACCAGATCACAGGGGAAGGGGAAAGGGGCTCCCGCTCTCTAGATGTTTCGTGAATTGAAATCTGTCACGTGCATGAGAAATTATAATATCACACACTTCCACAGTGATCTGCTCTAGTGTGTCCATGCTAGGTGCGCTTCTGCCCATCCGAGCATTCTCCGGCAGCTCCGAGTGCAGAGTTCCAATGGAGTCCCTCACTTTATCAATGGCTCTTATGAAGTCAGTAGTATAGCTTTAAATACCTACAGAGTCAATTTTTTTTTTTTGAGCTCCTTGTAAAGTATGTCCACATACGGCATGATTCTGTGGAACAAGAACTAGAAGTAGAGGAACTCCCTGTCAGATTCCAACATGTTCATGTATACCTGGCCTCAATACCAGTAGTCGCATCATGACTATCTAGTCGTATTTGTTCAAAGCACTCAACCAGGCCCTCTCTGTGCTCATAGATGACCTCGACTGTCCACACACTGAAGTTCCAGCATGTTTTAGCTACTTTGGGGAGCCTTCTCTTCACCACCGCATCCAGAACTTCAGTCCTTTTTGGAGACAAACTGAAGAAATCAGGGATAGCAGACAGACTTTGAAAGAAAATCCTTACGTGTCTTATTTGGAATACGACTTTCTGCACAATAAAGTTCAGCTGATGGGCAAAACAGTGAATGAAGTGTGCATTCAGGTATACATCCCTTATCTTCCTCTGGACTCCAGCATGCTCTCCACGCATCACGCTTGTTCCATCGTAGCTCTGAGCTATGAGTTTCTGTTTGTCAGAGTCCCTTGGGAGAGCAGCACTGAGGTTTTCAAGCAAGGACTCAGTGATTGTTTCTGCACAGGAGTCTGTCAAGTGTGTGAAGTTGAAAAAACATTCCACGGTTGAACCCCTGCCATCAATGTAGTGAAAAATCATGACAGACTGGCAGATGGTTGAGACATCAGTGGTGTCATCAGCTTCATTAGCCACAAAATCTGCATTTTTAATTTCAGTAATTATGTGGTCACAAGCAATTTCCAGCATGCAGTCCAGGAGTTCGTTCTGCACAGTTTTCGAAGTCCCCTTGAAGACAGTTGCAGTCTTCAAAGGTTGCTGTAGTGTATGTCAACTGTGGCAAGTAAATCTATTGCACCTCAAAAAAAAACCTGGATTGACAGATCCCTTGCTTTCATCATGTCCACGCAGTGCCAATTCAAAGGCATCACAGAACTTTATGCAGTTCATTATTCTGAAGGGGATGTATCTATTTCGATCCACATCCTCATTGTGTTTCCTTACAGACACATGGTAGCTTTCATTGAGTCTCTCGACGATGTTTGATTTTCCCACCTTTGACAGGTTTAGACACTTGTCAAGGTGGCTTTTACAAGAATCGTGCTTCTTTGCCTTCTCAGACAGGTGCTTAATGTCCTTGACTCCCATCTTTGTCCATGCTGTTTCATCACCAAACAGCAGGCAAGGAAAACAGAACAACAACTTCTTGGAAACACTGCCACATAGCCACCAGAATGTCTTGTACCAGGACGTGTGGAACCTGCATGTATAGCCTTTCCCTCTGTCCTGTGCAGCTTGTTCGATTTGCAGTTCTGGACGGTGAGGTCCCATGTCTTTGATCTGCAGTTTCTCTTCATATGTCAGCATGGTGAATGGCTTCGCGAGAAGAGCATCCACGGAATTCATTTTTGAAGTGTAGGCTCTGGAAAAAAAAAGAAGAAAGGAACAGCACTCTCTCAAAGATATTACCATTTCCCCCAACCTTGCCTTTTGTCCCTCACCTTAAAGTGATGTCTTAATGTGTAAATCTATTATTATTATTATTATTATTATTATTATTATTAATAATAATAATATTATTAATATTAATAATAATAATTAATAATAATAATAATAATAATTAATAATAATTTCACATATGCAAACCAATCCTTTTTTATGTAATCCACTGTCCCATGCAAAATTAACCCAGACAGTAAAAAAATCAATTTATTGAATACTTTATTTAGAAACAATTTTTAAAATTTAATATTTATCCTACACTTGGTCTTTCTGGGGACAAGAACAAACCACGAGAGACAATCAATGAGCGCCTCCATTAACTTACATAGTATGTGTACAGTGTTAAAGTCTTCAAATGTGTTGACTAATGCTTTCTCAGAGTGCTTGAAAGAAATGTAACTGTCCCGCTCTTGATAGATGCACTCCGTCTACATCATACAGGGATAGCTGATGTCTTAAGAACCTATGCCAGATTATAGTAGCCCTCCTTTCATGATGCAGGAAAGCATCCACTAGTCTGTTCACATTTCTCATAGATTTCCTCAACCAACGAAGCGCACCAGAATCAGCTGGGCTTGGCCTTGCATTCCTATTGACTGCTCTTTCAATTAAATCTGACACCAAGAAGTTGCTCCTTGGACAGGAGTGGATGATAGGGGATCTGCACATGCGTCAGAGTGGCTAGCTGGGACCCATCTGAGCTCCGCGCCCCCAGCTCCAAAGTCAAGCCAGCATATGGATTTAAAAGTAAAAAAAAAAACCCGAGACAGCTCAGTAATGGTGGGGAGAAATAAAAACAAGCAGAAAATTTCACAAAGCAACGCACTAGAACGCTTCTGCCAAAAAAAAAAATCAGCACGGGGCCTATAGATGCAGAGAACGAGGGAAGCAGGATGCAAATGGCAGCAGCAGAGTGCAAAACAGAAGAGGAGCAGGCCTCATCTGACTCAGACCGGGAGGAAGGTGAGCAGAGATCTTTACAAAGACTACTCCTGGAAATGAAAAAAGAAATGAAAATACAGATGAGGAAGATTAAGCTCTTGGTGGATGAAGGGAACAAAAAACTAGAGCAGGTGGCTAGAAGGATAGAGGTGGCTGAGGGCAGGATCTCCTTGCTAGAAGATCAATCCAGCACAGTGGCATAACAGTTAGACAAGCTGAAAAGGGAGACTGATTTTCTCCAAAGTAAGTGCGAGGACTTGGAGAATAGATCTCATAGGGGAAACCTACGCATTAATGGGATCAAAGAAACAAATGGGGCAGAGAAGATTAACGATCTGATAAGGGAAATGCTAAAAGAAAATTTCCCAGAAGATACAACCCTACCTGAAGCTGAAATTGACAGGGCCCACAGAAGCACCCAAGACAAAAAGATAATGATCTGCCACGCACCATAATAGTCAAATTCACAAAATATCAAATGAAAGAGGAAATTCTAAAAAAAGCAAGACTTAAAAGAAACCTAACATACCAGCAGCAGGCTGTGAAGATTTTCCCTGATTACGCTGCAGAGACCATCAAGACAAGAATGAAGTGGAATAATTACTTTGGAACTCTGATAGAAATAAACATGAAACAACAGTTAATCTTCCCAGAAAAAATGATGATTACAAACAAAGGGAGCAGGAAGATTTTTGAGAGCACAGAAGATCTGGAAGCTTTTATGATGTCCATCTCTGCAGTCTCAAGGGTGCAGGAAGAAGCACTATGAACAGAGTGGCCACTAGAATAAGACCCTTATGCAAATTTGTTGTGTGTTAAAGTGTATAGAGGGGTAAACTGGCATACAAGCGGTAATGTGAGACTGTGGGCATCTCGGGTTATAGCTGTTGAATTAATTTGAGAGGGTAGAATTGTCTAGACATTAAGCTGATTTAAAAAGGCCTCACTTTGGTGATAGAAGGAAGAAGGAGTGATATGCAAGAGAGCTGGGGGGAGAAAGCGGGGTGGGACACATGGGTGTGTGCCATATTCAGATGTAGAAGTGTTCCAGCAGATCCTCAGAAGATGGGTATAAGAGCGGAGCCTGGTCAAACAATGAGGCAACAGGCAAAAGGGTTGGGAAGGAGGGAGTGACAGTGGTGGGTGGGGGGAGGATTCAGGCTAGGGAAAAGGGAGACAAAGAAAGAGCACATGCAGGTGAAAGAGAATTAAAGGTAAAGGTACACAAGGAATGCATAATGAATTTAGTGACAGCTCAACAGGTCATGAACACCACAAGTGAAGATCTGGAGATAGGTCTCTCAATGTGGAGTGAGATGAAAGAGAATGACAATTATGATGACACGAGTAAACTAATGGAGGAAGTTAAGACAATAACACTAAATGTAAGAGGACTAAACTCCCCACAAAAAAGGAAAAGAGTTAGAAACTTAAGAGAAGAGCAGGGAGCAGGAATATTTTTTCTGCAGGAGACACACCTATTAAGAAAGGATGTGGTAAGATTTGCAAATGCCAAAATGGAAGAATTATTTTCCTCCTGCTCAAAAACAAAGAAAGCAGGAGTTATTATCGGTTTTAGCAGAGATAAATCCTTCATAGCAGAAAAAGTAATTAAGGATAATGAGGGCAGGTTCCTTTGTGTTAATGGCAGACTGGAGGGAAAACTAATGACACTAGTAAATTTATATGCCCCCAATGACGGGGGGCTTGAGTATTATGAAACATATTTTAAGAAAGTGGCAGACAATGCAAAAAGCTGGGTAATTATCCAAGGGGACCTCAATGTCACTCTAACGCAGCTGCACCATTCCAAACAAAAAGAACCCAGAGGGGAACAGAAAAAAATTGCAAAACTAATAGAATCATATGGGTGGATAGACCTGTGGAGGCAAGTTAATGGGACAGAGCGAGGCTACACCTTCTACTCAGCCAACTACAACAGTTACACATGAATAGATTATGTATTAACAGATAAAACTGAAGCATACAGATGCCAAAAATGCCTTATTTATTTATTTATTTAATCATATTTTTACCCCACCCCTCCTGAAACAGCTCGGGGCGGCTAACACTCTAAAAAATAAATAAATACAAGTATAAAACATTTTAAAACATTTGTAAAATTGCAACAATTAAAACAGGGCAATGGAACATATAAATTAATAAATAAAATAAATAAGGGTGGAGGGGGTTCCCAACAGTTCTGTCTGACCACAATGCAATGTCAACTACCTTTAGAAAGTCCGGAGGGAGGAATAGCAGGAATGCTAATTGACAGATGGATAGAAATATTATTAATAAAGGGACAAATAAAAAAGTACTAGAAGAGTACTTTGAGATCAATACTAATCCAGTCCAATCCCCAGCAATTCTATGGGAGGCTGCAAAAGCAGTAATTAGGGGAAAAATAATCTCCCTTCAAGCAAAGATAATAAAAGATAAGAGGAAGCTAGTGAAGGAAACATATGCAAAGTTACAGAAACTAGAGGCACAAAATAAAGTTGCACCCTCCCCCCTTTTAAAACAAGAAATAATAAAGAACAGAGAAATCATTAATATTTCAGAATTAGAGAGAGAGAAAAAACAACTACAAAAAATCAGATGCCACTTTTATGAGACAAATAATAAAGCGGGCAAGACCTTAGCAAGACTGGCAAAAAGTAAACAAAGGAAAGCATATATATCGGTGATCAAAACGCACGGGGCAAGAGAGGAATGGACAACTCACACATACAGGAGGCCTTTATCGAATTTTACAAGGGAATATATAGCTCTCACAGACCAGAGAGGGCAAAAATAACTTCTTTTCTAATAAACATACAACTACCTAAAGTAAGTGAAGCACAGGGCTTCTTCCTGAAGGCATCAATTTCAGAACAAGAGGTGAAAGATGCGATAGCATCTTCAAAAAACAATAAAGTGGGGGGTACAGACGGATTCCCCAATGAGTTTTATAAAGCCTTCTCATCAACTCTGGCACCTTATCTCACAGAGGTATTCAATAATATTCTGAAAGAAAAGTAGATGCCACAGGACTTTTACAAGGCCCTGATTACCCTATTACACAAGTCAGGAAGACAGGCAGACCAATGTCGTAGCTACCGGCCCATCTCCTTGCTGAATACAGACTTCAAATTGCTCTCCAAAATACTTGCCACCAGATTATGAGCGATAATTGGTGAGTTAATTCATAAAAACCAGTCAGGATTCATCCCAGGCAGGCAAGGAAAAGATAACATTAGGAAAACTATTAATATACTATATGCATTACAGAACCAAAAAAACCCTGCTATGATAATCTCTACTGATGCAGAGAAGGCCTTCGACTTTGTGGAATCAGATTGTCTGTTCATGGTACTAGAAAAAAATGGGTTTTGAGGGAAATTTTTTGAGCTGGCTAAGGGCGATTTACAAAAATCCGCAGTCAAGGCTAATGATAAATGGTAAGCTCTCAGAATACTTCCAGATTCAGACAGGAATGCCCGTTGTCGCCTCTGCTCTTTAACTTGTTCCTGGAGGCGCTTGCGAGTGCTATAAGACAAAACAGTAAAATAGCAGGAATTCAAATAGGAAAACACACGAATAAACTCTCATTATATGCAGATGACCTGATTGTTTACATAACCGAACCTGAGAAATCTCTGCCAGAACTCCTTAAAGTAATAGACCAGTTTGGGGAGATCTCAGGTTATAAAATTAATAAAGAAAAATCCTTCGCTTTGACTTTCGGTCATAGCGAAGAGCAAGAAGAGAAGTTTAAAAAGATATCCCCATTTCCTATTGCAAAATTGGGAATCAAGTACCTGGGAGTCTCAATCACAAAAAACGTAAAAGATTTATATTCAACCAACTTCATCCCGCTAATTCGGAAGCTAAGGGAAGAGGTTAAACCGTGGCAAAAGTTAATGGTATCTTGGCTGGGGAAGGTTAATCTGTATAAGAGGATAATTTTGCCAAAAATATTGTACAGATTTATGACCTTTCCTATCTATATTGCAAACTCCTTTTATCATCACATCATCATCACTTTTAATTTATATCCCGCACTCTCCTGCAAAAAGCAGCTCGAGGTGACTTACAACAAAGAAATTTTACAATAGAAAAAACATATATATATAAATTCCAAAAAGCCCGCACAGTCTAATACAATACTACCAACCCCAAAACAATCATAATGAGTAGAACAATCAATAATAACATAAATAATAACTGTCAGTATAACATCCCCCTCACTATACCCAAAGAGCCATCCACAATATCCTATCCCCCATCCTGCTGACTCCAGAAGGGGGCATTCCAACCACCCCTCCTCATGCTCTCACCAGGAGGGGGGCGCCCACCACACATCCCCATCAATTCCATTACATCCTCAATGTAGCAGTTTAAACAAAAACATCAATTTCATAAATAAATCTCCAATAATTTCCTCAAAACAATCCTAAACCTCCTTCCAATGGATTACATTTAGTACACTCCCTCCCCTCCTCCCACCCCCTCCCTTCTTCTACCATCTGAACAAAAAGAGCCCTCCCCACTTTCCACAAAAACACACATCCCCTCCGCCTCAATTCCATCTCCCACCAAAAACCTATGATGTCCTTCCTTGGACCAGGCTGCCGGACCCCACTGAAGGGCACACCCTTTGGATATGCCCCTTCGGCATGTGCCCTGGCACGGCTGCTGGCATGGCAGTCAGCCACCCCCTGCTCTTCTAAGGGTTGTCCGGAAGTCAGCTGTTCTCGGCCCCACCCCCTTAATGATTGCGGTGGCAGCATCAGCATCCCGATCCCACTGTCCGCTGCAGCACCCTGGGTCCAGCCACAGTAAAGCTTCAGGGAAGCGGGAGAAGGGCACCAACCACCATGACTCACATGCCCCAAGGAACTGGTAAACAGGGACTGTTTAACCCACACCTCCTGCTCCTCGGGGGGTCCCTGCTGCCATACACCCTGATGGAAATATTCATGGGGGGAGGGGTCCATATGCTCTCCCTGGGCTCCTGTCTCATCCCCTGCCCAGCATGTCTCTCCCAGTTCTGCTCTCACCAGGACCAGGATCCGTTCTCCACCACTCTGCTCTGCTGGGCTGATGTTCCCTCTGGGCTGGGTCTAGGTCTGGGCAGCAGCAGCACCATCCAGTCGGGGGGGGGGGGGAAGAGAAGACATCCATGCAGTATATTGGAACCAGTCGATGATCTGCCTAGTACCAACTGTCAACCATACTCAGTTGCTGGTGGTAGGGATGTGCAAGTGTTTTCATGGCATAAAGGTGAAATAACATATTCCTTCACAGAATCCACCCCTGCCCCAATGAAACTTGAGACAGTTGCCATACTCTTGCATCCTGACTAGGATGATGGAATGGATCCTTCATAAACACTATGACGAGCATTAGGATATTGCTGTCTTTCACCTGTTCGATCCCTGCTGGGATTCTCTGCAGGAGATACTACAGTCCCCTTAGCCTTCTGGATGTGGTGGATGCTTGCAAACCACCACTGCCACCTCAATGTGGGGAGCAGCTGTGGACCCAACTTAATTGGCCAAACTTTGGAAATGGGTGGAACTCAGTTGCCGATTGTGGGGTGCCCTATATGGCATCCCCCCCGTCCCCTCTCTATTCTTCATATTTCTTCATAAGTTAAGTCTTCGGAGGTCCAGCATGGTGAAAAGTCTGCATCAGATCTCTGGTGATCAGTAGTTTGTTGACAGTGGGGACCTTGGTGGTATGGGCTGGTCTCTGGGACTCTTGGCTTCAGCCTGCTCCCTGATCCTGTTCAGGGAGACTGGACTGCTGAAAGAGCAGTGGTTTCCAGAGTTAGCATGCTGTTCTTGGAAGCTCTTTGCAGATTACAGTTCCATAGACAAGGAGAAGATCCTATCTGTAAGGCTGGAGCCTAGAAGTCTCTGGCAATCTTTGCTTTTACTAATATCATAGTCATTCTTCCTTGCAGATCCAAGCACAACACAGGAAAAAACTAGAACATCTCTTACAAATTCCTCAAAACAAAAAAAACTACACAATAAACAGTTCATTTTCTTACAATGGTTACTAAAAAAACCATCTTCTAAACAAAGCCTTCTAGTTACACAACAAAAAACCCACAATTTTTTCCTTTGGTTTATCTCCTTTTATGGGTTGAATGACTCGCTGATGAAGGAAATAGTAAGGAATGGAAATAAGCCAAGGATAAAAAAACTAGCTTTAATGTGACCCCAGGAGAAGGGAGGAATTAATTTACCAGATCTAAAACTTTACCACATGGCAGCATTCCTGAGTGCTCTACCTGAGTGGTATAAGGAATCAAAGGCTCCGGAATGGGTGAGCTTGGAGGAAGAATTACTTCAGGTTAAATCCCTAAAAGACCTCATAGTGGATCAAGGCTCCATGGGAAGTGACCACAGAAGGGAACACCTTTTTGCGGGCACGCTCAAAAAATACTGGGGTAAAATGCAAAAAAAGATGAGCATAGCAGGCGGACTCTCTCCATATACAGCAATAGACTCAATACAAACTAGAGAGCATCACCTGGCTCCTACTCTGAGGAATGTGTTAAAAGGAAAGGGTATTGCCAGAATGCAGCAGCTGTTCTCAGCAGGGAGGCTTGTGATGCCTTAAAAGGCTGGAGGAGCTATTCCAAGATAAAGTATTTATTTATTTATTAAATTTATACCCCGCACCCTCCTGAGCACAGCTCGGGGTGGCTTACAATCATAAAATACAATTCAAAACAATCAAAACACATTAAAAATACCATATCAATATTTAAAAACATACATATAAAACAGGGCCTGGGATATAAGTACTTGGGATAGGGGAATAAAAATCAACACCCACCCCCCTCCCCCAAAGGCCTGGGTGAACAACCAGGTCTTGCATTTTCGCCGAAATACTAACAGGCTTGCGGCCAGGCGGGCCTCCCCCGGTAGGGAGTTCCAGAGACGTGGCCCGGCCACCNTTTAGTACACTCCCTCCCCTCCTCCCACCCCCTCCCTTCTTCTACCATCTGAACAAAAAGAGCCCTCCCCACTTTCCACAAAAACACACATCCCCCTCCACCTCAATTCCATCTCCCACCAAAAACCTATGATGTCCTTCCTTGGACCAGGCTGCCGGACCCCACTGAAGGGCACACCCTTTGGATATGCCCCTTCGGCATGTGCCCTGGCACGGCTGCTGGCATGGCAGTCAGCCACCCCCTGCTCTTCTAAGGGTTGTCCGGAAGTCAGCTGTTCTCGGCCCCACCCCCTTAATGATTGCGGTGGCAGCATCAGCATCCCGATCCCACTGTCCGCTGCAGCACCCTGGGTCCAGCCACAGTAAAGCTTCAGGGAAGCGGGAGAAGGGCACCAACCCCCATGACTCACATGCCCCAAGGAACTGGTAAACAGGGACTGTTTAACCCACACCTCCTGCTCCTCGGGGGGTCCCTGCTGCCATACACCCTGATGGAAATATTCATGGGGGGAGGGGTCCATATGCTCTCCCTGGGCTCCTGTCTCATCCCCTGCCCAGCATGTCTCTCCCAGTTCTGCTCTCACCAGGACCAGGATCCGTTCTCCACCACTCTGCTCTGCTGGGCTGATGTTCCCTCTGGGCTGGGTCTAGGTCTGGGCAGCAGCAGCACCATCCAGTCGGGGGGGGGGGGGAAGAGAAGACATCCATGCAGTATATTGGAACCAGTCGATGATCTGCCTAGTACCAACTGTCAACCATACTCAGTTGCTGGTGGTAGGGATGTGCAAGTGTTTTCATGGCATAAAGGTGAAATAACATATTCCTTCACAGAATCCACCCCTGCCCCAATGAAACTTGAGACAGTGGCCATACTCTTGCATCCTGACTAGGATGATGGAATGGATCCTTCATAAACACTATGACGAGCATTAGGATATTGCTGTCTTTCACCTGTTCGATCCCTGCTGGGATTCTCTGCAGGAGATACTACAGTCCCCTTAGCCTTCTGGATGTGGTGGATGCTTGCAAACCACCACTGCCACCTCAATGTGGGGAGCAGCTGTGGACCCAACTTAATTGGCCAAACTTTGGAAATGGGTGGAACTCAGTTGCCGATTGTGGGGTGCCCTATATGGCATCCCCCCCGTCCCCTCTCTATTCTTCATATTTCTTCATAAGTTAAGTCTTCGGAGGTCCAGCATGGTGAAAAGTCTGCATCAGATCTCTGGTGATCAGTAGTTTGTTGACAGTGGGGACCTTGGTGGTATGGGCTGGTCTCTGGGACTCTTGGCTTCAGCCTGCTCCCTGATCCTGTTCAGGGAGACTGGACTGCTGAAAGAGCAGTGGTTTCCAGAGTTAGCATGCTGTTCTTGGAAGCTCTTTGCAGATTACAGTTCCATAGACAAGGAGAAGATCCTATCTGTAAGGCTGGAGCCTAGAAGTCTCTGGCAATCTTTGCTTTTACTAATATCATAGTCATTCTTCCTTGCAGATCCAAGCACAACACAGGAAAAAACTAGAACATCTCTTACAAATTCCTCAAAACAAAAAAAACTACACAATAAACAGTTCATTTTCTTACAATGGTTACTAAAAAAACCATCTTCTAAACAAAGCCTTCTAGTTACACAACAAAAAACCCACAATTTTTTCCTTTGGTTTATCTCCTTTTATGGGTTGAATGACTCGCTGATGAAGGAAATAGTAAGGAATGGAAATAAGCCAAGGATAAAAAAACTAGCTTTAATGTGACCCCAGGAGAAGGGAGGAATTAATTTACCAGATCTAAAACTTTACCACATGGCAGCATTCCTGAGTGCTCTACCTGAGTGGTATAAGGAATCAAAGGCTCCGGAATGGGTGAGCTTGGAGGAAGAATTACTTCAGGTTAAATCCCTAAAAGACCTCATAGTGGATCAAGGCTCCATGGGAAGTGACCACAGAAGGGAACACCTTTTTGCGGGCACGCTCAAAAAATACTGGGGTAAAATGCAAAAAAAGATGAGCATAGCAGGCGGACTCTCTCCATATACAGCAATAGACTCAATACAAACTAGAGAGCATCACCTGGCTCCTACTCTGAGGAATGTGTTAAAAGGAAAGGGTATTGCCAGAATGCAGCAGCTGTTCTCAGCAGGGAGGCTTGTGATGCCTTAAAAGGCTGGAGGAGCTATTCCAAGATAAAGTATTTATTTATTTATTAAATTTATACCCCGCACCCTCCTGAGCACAGCTCGGGGTGGCTTACAATCATAAAATACAATTCAAAACAATCAAAACACATTAAAAATACCATATCAATATTTAAAAACATACATATAAAACAGGGCCTGGGATATAAGTACTTGGGATAGGGGAATAAAAATCAACACCCACCCCCCTCCCCCAAAGGCCTGGGTGAACAACCAGGTCTTGCATTTTCGCCGAAATACTAACAGGCTTGCGGCCAGGCGGGCCTCCCCCGGTAGGGAGTTCCAGAGACGTGGCCCGGCCACCGAGAATGCCCTCTCCATTGTGGCCCCCGCTTAATGTGGGGGACCTCCAAGAAGGCACCCCCGGCAGATCGAAGGAGCCGCTCCGGAGCACGGAGGTCGAGGCGGTCCCTGAGGTATGAGGGGCCAAGACTGTGCAGGGCTTTGTAAAACATTACCAACACCTTGAAAGTAGATCCCTTCCAATACTTACAGCTACAGCACTTTGGGGATCTGCCTGAAAAACAAAGAGAGCTTTAGCAGGGAGCCTTTAAAACTAGAGGAAATTCTGTTCAAGCAGAATAAGACAGCAGGGAGGGTAGGGAAGATATATAAAGAACTAAAGAACCTACTATATGATAACTCAATAACATATATAAATAAGTGGAGTAAGGATCTAAAGATTGAACTGGGAGAAAAAGAAAGGAAAAAGATCTGGCAGCATATGAATATATGTGCATATTCGCTAGAGGTGAAGGAAACCCAGATCAAGTTGGTTATAAGATTCTTCTGACCCTGACAAGACTTAGTCACAGTACCCCTAACGAGAGAGGCTTATGCTGGAAAGGATGTGGGGAAAGAAGCGACCATCAACGCTGCTGGTGGGACTGTAGTAAGGTGCAAGCCTTTTGGGGTAAGGTGTGGAAAATGGTAAATAAGGTAGCGGGGGAGATAATCCCTTTCAAACCAGAGATAGCACTGCTAGGTTTATACCTGGAAGTAAGAAACAAACAGACCTATCAAAAGTCCTGTAAGATAATGTTTCTAGCTGCTTTAAACATAATTGCCAGGCATTGGAAAGGAGGTGAAGAAATTTCAATGGCAGAACGGGTCAATAGATTGTGGTACATGTTCACAATGGAAAAGTTTCATCATAGTTTGCAAAGTAAAGCCCAAAGCTTTGAGGAAACGTGGTCCCCAATCATCACAGCGTTAGAAGGAGAGGAGATGGGAAAAGAAGAATACAGGAAGCTATTCGAACTCTAATGCAGTTAACATGATGTTTATATACATGACAGTTCTCATTTAAACAGGAAAAGAGTGGGGATCAGGTGGATCTCAGAAAGACTTGGAGAAGGGCCCAAACACTGAGTTGATTTCTCAAAAGAGTATTGCCATTCTAGAAAATGATGATAGATGTACCTAATATGTAGATGTTCTTTCCGCTACCTTATTGCTGTGTATATAATTGTACAAGGAAACTGGAAATTTAAAATAAACATTTGAAAAACTAAAACAAAAGAAAAGAAAGGAGTGGATGATATGGCGCAGGTCACGTCTCATGGCAATTGTCAACTCTACACCAGTGAGGTCGCCCACATCATTTCTACCACAGCGGATCACGATTCCCTTTGGAGGTGGATCATCCATTTCCTCTGAATCCTATCCAACGTTGGAACGATCTCGTGCCATCTCATGCCTTCTCTTCCGAACCACCAGATGTCATAATTCTGGTTGTCTGAGGAAAAGCTAAGCCCCTCTTCATGGACAAACTGCTCCAAATAGCAAATGTAGGTATCACCAATGATCCAGTTAACTTCTGCCATACTTTGGATCAGGATGCAAACACAATGACAGTGCAGTCCACAAGAGTAGCACTGCACAGACATGAAAGATAGACACAGGGGTCTGTCCTCTAACTCCAAGGTACTGTAGAGAAATGGTACAGAATTACAAGTGTTACAGTACTAAACCAGGCCCCTCCAGACCAGCATTCATAGTAACAATAACACCAAATGCCTCTCCATGCACACAGCAGGCCTGTTTTTAACAGTTTGGACCCTTTGGGGGCTCCATTTCAAGCACCCAGACCCCTCCAGACCAGAATTCCTAGAACCCACATTCCGGCGAATTCGCAAAACCCTTTGGGAAGGGGGGAGGGTTTTTTATCTCCCTCCACCCTTATTTATTGTATTGATTATTTTAGTGTTACCCTTGTTTTAATTATTGTTATTTTATCAGTATTTTTTAAATGTTTTATAATTGTATTTTTATAAAAAAATTTTTTTATTTTTTTTAGATTGTTAGTTGCCCTGAGCTGTTTTCAGGAGGGGCGGGATATAAATTTGATTAAATAAATAAATAAATAATAAATAAATAAATTAGTACTGAAGATTCTCACAGCCCCGCGTGAGATCTCGCCAAGATCTTTGAAAATCTCATGACATTCTCAAAAGTCTCAAATGCACATTAAACATGTGAAAAATGGCCACCATGGCGTGAGAGAGAGAGAGATGGCTAACTTCCTTTGGCCACCATTTTGACCATGTGGCCTCCGTGACCTTTATCTCCTTGAATCTAAGGTGTAACATGGATCAGGATATGTCCTCTCTCAATAGCAGAATGAGATCCCCTGGGCAGAGACTCAGCATGAGGTTCTGTAGCTATGGATACAAAAGAAGAAAAAAAAGATGGGCAGATTGCATTCACATTCACCTGGCCCCAAGTCTTTTAACATTCCGGCGAATTTGCAAAACCTGGCTGTTTGCCCAGGCTTTGGGGGAGGGTGGGAGGG
>QEPC01007949.1:380548-456816 GCA_003113815.1 Sphenodon punctatus
TTTTATTTTTTTTAGATTGTTAGTTGCCCTGAGCTGTTTTCAGGAGGGGCGGGATATAAATTTGATTAAATAAATAAATAAATAATAAATAAATAAATTAGTACTGAAGATTCTCACAGCCCCGCGTGAGATCTCGCCAAGATCTTTGAAAATCTCATGACATTCTCAAAAGTCTCAAATGCACATTAAACATGTGAAAAATGGCCACCATGGCGTGAGAGAGAGAGAGATGGCTAACTTCCTTTGGCCACCATTTTGACCATGTGGCCTCCGTGACCTTTATCTCCTTGAATCTAAGGTGTAACATGGATCAGGATATGTCCTCTCTCAATAGCAGAATGAGATCCCCTGGGCAGAGACTCAGCATGAGGTTCTGTAGCTATGGATACAAAAGA
Source organism: Sphenodon punctatus (assembly GCA_003113815.1). Taxonomy (NCBI): domain Eukaryota; kingdom Metazoa; phylum Chordata; class Lepidosauria; order Sphenodontia; family Sphenodontidae; genus Sphenodon; species Sphenodon punctatus. Next base: position 380,944 of record QEPC01007949.1, read on the forward strand.
AGAAAAAAAAGATGGGCAGATTGCATTCACATTCACCTGGCCCCAAGTCTTTTAACATTCCGGCGAATTTGCAAAACCTGGCTGTTTGCCCAGGCTTTGGGGGAGGGTGGGAGGGTGGGGTAGGGTTTTTTATCTCCCTCCACCCTTATTTATTGTATTGATTATTTTAGTGTTACCCTGGTTTTAATTTTGAGATTGTTAGCTGACCCGCGCTGTTTTCAGGAGGGGCAGGATATAAATTTAATTAATTAATTAAATAAATAAATAAATAATATATTAGTACTGAAGATTCTCGCAGCCCTGCGTGAGATCTCGCCAAGATCTTTGAAAATCTCATGACATTCTCAAAAGTCTCAAATGCGTATTGAACACGTGCAAAATGGCTACCATGTCCATTTCTGCACATGCACAGCTCCTGGTGGCATTTTCCGCAGTGTTTTTTGAGGGTTCCCAATAATCTTGCAAGATTCTTGTTACCCTTAAAACACTGTGCATACGCAAAATGGCTGCCGTGGGCCGCACATGCATAGAAATGGCTTCAGTGGCCATTTTGTGCATGCAGTGTGCATCAGTTGAGAATCAGCTGATTCTCAACATGTTCTCATAAATCCCGGCAACAAGCCAATTCTCGTCAAAATCTGTCGAGAATGTGAGGGTGAATTTCAGTCCTAATCCACATCAATTAGGGTTAAAAGTCAATCTGGTTTTCCTCCTTAGTTCTCATTGAGAATCAAGCTTCTTGGCTCACTTTCCACGAGAATTAAGAAATAAGAAAAGCCTTGATTCTCAGCCCTTTCTTGATTGAGATTTTTATCTCAATTTACTTACCTGAGTCACTTGTGTGCCATGTCCTGCATCTGTCTTTCATCTATCTGTCTGTCTGTCTGTCTCTTCTTTTCTACAACCAGAAACAACAAACAAGAACATACCGTGCATGTACAAAATGGCCACCAGGCCATTCGGCACATGTGCAGCCCTTCTCCGGTGGCCATTTGCACATGCACTGTTTTTTGTTTTGTTTTTACCATTTTAAGCAAGATTCTCATGAGATTCTTGCACCATTATTGAGATCTTCTTGAGATCTCAGTAAGTTTTTTCAATTCTCATGAAAACCAAACGTATTCTTGTTTCAGCTTTACATACCATCCTCCCTTAGGAGCACCACATGGGACACAAATTACTATAACACCTGGATGCAAGGACGATTTGCCCTACATTCCTGATTGTGCCCATAGATGCCATCATTATACATAAGTGCTAGGAGACCATGAGTTCTAAACTCACTTCTTCCCATGAAATGGTGGTCAGATCAAGGAAGAACAGAATTGTTCTTCATACTTGTCCTTTATAAGACAAAATGATGTAATTAAGAGTGATCTCTTGCATGGTTTCTAGTCAATAGCAAATTTGATCAGGGAAAAATTAGCCCTTTAAATGACAATTAGAGAAACAAAAAACCTACGGTTTTACAAACTTTGCTAAGGCAGATTCATACCAAGCAAACTTTAGCAAACCTAGAAATTGTGTGTTAAGGCTCCTGCCTTAACTTCCACACCATGTAAGCAGTAAAGATGTTGTATGGCTTCGCATACTGTGCTCGCTTACAGCTTAGGCTCCATGCACCCACACTTTGCCTTGGTCTTTCAGCTCCAATCCTCTTCCTTTGCAGGTTGGGGGCAACACTAAAGCTGAACAGGATACACGTTGACATTAAATGCATGGAAAGGCCAATGGAAAAAATGGAGGAAACATTAATGCTAGTTTGGAATTAAATTATATCTCATTAACTGTTTCTGAAATAATACAATGGAGATGCATCTTGGGGAGTGTGTGGGGGAAGATGTGGAATAACAAAGGCAGCTGGGAGAGATGGTGGAATGACAGGGAGGAGGATATAAGGATGAAGTACAGCAGGAAGGAACTTGGTGGAATAATAGGAGGAATGCCATAAGAAATTGGTAGAATGTCGAGATTTTCGGTGATGTAAATGATTGGCAGGAGTGATAGGAGACCATGGGGAACACTACCATCATGCTATTAAGCACCATAGCTGCGTCCTTGTTGTTCTAGTCTCTATTGCCTCATTGTGCTTTACACCTCCTCTCCTGGGTGGTGTTTTCTCTTTTTTGGGGGGGAGGGGTTGTCATCTCACACACTCTGTCGCATTCTCTATTAGAGATTATCGTCATTATAGTGGTCAGGAGTCTTGCAATTTTGGGGGAGGTGAGTGAAGTTTATTGGGTAGTCCAGACCTCTGGGTTGCGTGTTATGGGGTTGGAAGCTAGTAGATTAGACTGGGGGTGCGGTGGGGGGTGGAAGCTGAAGTCAAAACTTTTCTATTTTCTAAGAGTGAAGTGGTGGTTAGTGGGTCACAGTGAGTGAGGGGCAAATAAGTAGTGGGTTAGAGTACGTGGGGATGATCCCAAATAAAAGGAATTTAAATATAAGGACATAACTAGTCAATGTAGTTGTTTGATGGTGGCATATTTACATGCTGTTAGTCACCTGTGCAGTGGGGAGATGTATTTGATCTAGTGCCACAAAATGGAGATCTGGAATGTAAATGAAAGAGAAATTCTTGCCACATTGTAAGTAGAGTAATGATGTAATACTGGACAGGGAGGAGCGTGCCGTCCTAACTTTAGTGTTGCCCCCAACCTGCAAAGGAAGAGGATTGGAGCTGAAAGACCAAGGCAAAGTGTGGGTGCATGGAGCCTAAGTTGTAAGCGAGCACAGTATGCGAAGCCATACAACATCTTTACTGCTTACATGGTGTGGAAGTTAAGGCGGGAGCCTTAACACACAATTTCTAGGTTTGTTAAAGTTTGCTTGGTATGAATCTGCCTTAACTAAGTTTGTAAAACTGTAGGTTTTTTGTTTCTCTAATTTCTTTGCGGTTTTTAAAAACACAATGCAAACATGTGACGGTGATTTCTGATAGTATATATATGGGAACAGATTATAGTAGATGTATACATGACAGGCGGGGGATTAGCATTGGAGGGGAAGGTGCAGCCTAGTGAGAGAGACTCCTGCTGCCACCCAATCGCCTCCTTCCCTGGCTGACCATGACCCCATGGTGCTGGCAGGGGGAGAGGGCCCTGGCCTCCACAGACAGTCCCGTTGGGTGACCCCCTCCCACTTAGAGCCTCGTGGGGATCAGCCTCCCTCCAAGGAGAAGGGAGGAAGGATTCACTGAGCTGACCAAGGAGGGCAGGAGAGAGTGACTGACAGCGGGTGGGGCTTGCACCACGAGTGAGGCAGAGACTCAGACTAGCAGCACCAGTGTGAGGAGGAGCTCCCACAGCCTTCCCGCAACCCATGGCTCCTAACGGGGGCAGGGGAATGAGCAGAGTGGTGCCCCCCACGCTGCTGCTTGAGTCAGCCGGTGCTTCTTAGGGAAGTTGCTCCTCCTGCTACCCCATTCAGTCCCAGTTTGAGCTGGCTTTAGGGAGCAAGTGAGCAGAGGTTTTCCTGCCATTGCAAGACCCAGCCATGGGCCTACCCCTGCCCCATATTGATGCCCCTCGCTCCCTCCCCGAGAAGGCTGCAGGGCCCCCACTCCAGTCACTCACTTGCGATTTCCCCATGGCGCCTCCAGGTTGCGGGTGTGTGTGTGCTTGGACACCCATGGGTTGTCTCAGATGCCGCCTCCCTCTGGCTGAGCTCATTCTGGGTACAAACTGTCAGACGGGAGGCGCTGAAGGCAGCCGCTGCTGTCTGCACATCTGCTGCTGCTCCTCTAAGCCCTGAAGACTGTGCTGAGACTGAGTCAGTATCTTGTCAGTTACACAGTGCCCCGCTTCCCACCTCTTGGCTCCACTCCTCTCCCCTCTCCAGGACCCAAGAGCTGGGGAAGCAGGGAACTGTGTAACTGACATGACACTGACTAGCCTAGTCAGAGGCATGTCATTTACACAGCACTCTGCTTCCCTGCTCTGCTCCTCTCCGCTCTCTGGGAAAAACACACACAGGCAGCGCAAGCAGCCAGAAGGGGGCAGATTTATGCCACCCCTTTTGCACATGCATGAGCTAAGTCCTGTAAAAGCACACACACATGTAACGCCCACTTGTCTACCCCCTTGTCTCTATGTCTCCTGGGGAGGGGTCCAAGGAATAGAGCGCCTGGGTTCATGGGCTTGCTCTCCTGATTTGGCACAAAACTGCAGTGCGTCCACCCAGGGTGCATACCGGACTATGGGGATCCTGATGAGGAAAGGGGTGGGCTACTCCCCCCTCCTGCATGGCCCAGGGCCCTGTGGTGGGAATGCCTAGGACTAGCTCAGAGACCCCCCCCCCCCATTGAAACACGTATACGTGAGACAGGCTAACAAGTTAAACAACAGGTTTATTCTAAACAGAAAATAAGCCTCAAAAGGCAGGTTAAAAATGCTTCAAGTTTCCCTGTTCCCCCAACAGATTTGAGACCCTGCACTCCCTCTTCTCCATAGTGCTGGGCTAGGCCAGTTAGTGCGCAGGCGGAGGTCTCTAGGAACTTCCTGCCAGGGTAATAGTAATAGGGTCATGGGATAAGGCGACCCCTCAGGCTGATGGGCTTTCTCTCCCTGGCCTGGTTGAAGCTGGGCTGTGCTGCCTGGATGAATGTCCCGCTGGCTGCCCTACCAGCTGACCTCCCACACCGTCCCTCTGGTACCTGGGGGTTTTGAATCCTCAGACATGTGTCCTTCCCTCTGGTCTCCCGTCAGTTGGGCTGCTGACCAAGTATCCTCTCTGTGGGTTTTTGCCAGTAAGCTGGCAGCTTGCTAGAGCCTTCACACTTCCCTCACTGGTAGCTTCGGTGAGGGCTCAGGTCTCTTCTGACTGCCCTGGGTTCCTTGGCAGCTCCAACTCCCCTCCTCTCTCTCTGGTCTTGCTCCCCTTCAGGCAGCCTCTGATCGCAGCTCTGCTTTATGCTCCTATTTAGCACACCTGTTTCTTCTGCCAGGCCTGCTCAGCCTCTCCTCAGCCAGCCATCTTTTTTCTCCTCCCTTCTCCCCTGCAACTAGCTCAGTTGTTCTCTTCTGCCCCCTAGAGGTGGTTTCACTGCAAGTGCAGACTAAGCACTTGGTAGTCCCCAAAGGTGGGGGGAGATACACACACATAAATAAAACATAAAATAAATAAAATAAACATCTTCCACTACTCCATTTCACAATGTGAAATGAGAAGCACATACCCTGGCCATTTCCTGACTTCTGTATGCAACCAGATTCTCTCTTACTAAGAAGATCAAAGAGAAAACCCTGTCAACGTTGGTTGCAAGCCAGAGGAAATTGCCCTGAAAACTCCCATTGAAATCAATGGAACTCTCAATGAAGAATGTTAGCTCTGCCTTAACTAATGGAGCCTCTAGTGTGGCTCCATAATTTCTGTAGGTTTTAGGATAAGTTGTGGGTTTTTTAGTCTAGTGGAGTATATTTGGTCTCATTAGGGGAGGGGGAAGAAGATGTCCAGTCACCAAGATATCTCACTCCCAAGGTCATTCCTTACTTCATCCTTCCCAGCCCACCCCAAAAAATTCCACCACAGTTCTCCATGACTTAGGACATTCCCTCATGAGGAATTTGGCTTCTTCTCACCATCCTATGCTGCAGATTAGAAGCACAGAAGCTAAACAGGACAGAATGGTCTTAAATTGCAGCAATGTAGATTTCAGTTGAAAATTATGGAAAACATCTTAATGTAAGAACTGTTGTACAATGGAATAACTTGACCGAGAAGGTTGTGAAATCTCCTCCCTTGGATGTTTTCAAAACCTGTTTAGGCAAGCATCTGACTGTGATGCTGTAAGCAGAGGATAGTCTACCTTGGAGTAGGAGGTTCAACTAGATGATCATTGAGGTCCCTTACAACCATGGAATTTTATCAGAGCTGGCCTTAGGATTTGCGGGGCCGAAGGCAAAGACAAAATGCACGGCCCCTGGTAACCCTTTCCCCTTGGGAACCTCTGCGGTACCCTAAAGGTGGTCATGTTTGGCGGCCCACTGACAGCGAGTGGTTCCCCCACAACCTGTCCTGATGAAAATAGAGTCCACTGTGGGGCCCTCAGAAAGACTGGAATCTGGGGAGATTACCTCAGGTCATCTTATTTATTTATTTATTTATTTATTTTATTTAATAAATTTATACCCCACCCATCCTGCTATGCAGCTACTATCTTGTAGTAAGGCTGTCCCTGAATTTGATTGCTCTATCATAAGGGTGCACAGAAGGCACAAAATTAATTTTCATTTTAGTTCTCATTTGCAAAAATGACTTTGGTGGAGTTTATTTTATTTTTTTTTGGGGGGGGGGAGGAGTTGTAAATGACCCTACCATTTTCATTTTGTTTTTGCTTTAATTTATTAAAATATATATACATATATTTAAAATAATTACTGCACGTGTGTAAAATGACTTCCAGGGCTGTTCTGCATATGCACATACCTTTTCCATAATGGCACCAGCAGCATAAGTGCCATTTTGGAGAGGGGCTGCCAATCCGCACATGCACAGGTGCCTTTTCCAAAATGGCACCAAGGAGGACAAACAGGAGGCTGGGAGGACAATAGGGAGAACAAACAAGGCTGTGGTAAAGTCTGGGGAGTGGTGCCAGAGGCTGAGTCAGTGTCCCAGAACCCCGGGGGCCAGGGGCTCAAGACTCATGGGACCGTACATTATCCCCCTCCTCAGGGGTACCCGCATGGATGCCACCAAGCCCTTTTTGGCCCACTAAAATGGAGAACAAAGATAGGATAAGCTGAACAAGAATTAGATATGGCATGGGACAGGGAGCTGGACATGACACAAACAAGGAAGGGGCATGAGACCCAAAAAGTACACAAGGCCAGGGACTACACAAGAACACAGGACTAGAAACTAGATGGTCAGGACAAGACTGGGGAAGACACAAGACTAGACAAGCAGGACACAAATCTTGGGAAGCAGAAAACTTGTCTTGTCCTATCTCTCATTGGTGTCTTATTTATGTCATGCCCCATCACGACATAAAAAGACACCAACAAGACATAGATCAAGACAACAGGACCATAAATGTAAACAGGCAGAACCACAGACAAAACATGCACTGACAGTGGACCTAAAAAGTGTACAAGAGATTAGAACGGGTGTGAACAAGGCTGGGCAAGAGACATAAGAGGCCTGACAAGCTGGACAAGAGACAAGACAGGGATAAGACAGACTGGACAAGGAACAGAACAGGTTGAACTACAGGTGACAACTGACTGAACAAAAGGCAAGACAGACTGGACAAAGGGCATGGGACAAATGAGAGGAGGAACTAGTCTGAATAAATGGGATGGAGAGCAGGAAGAACAAAAAGGGGAATACTACATGCAGTGCAAAACATAGGGTAAGACAGGAAACCCGACACAGGACAAGACTTGGAAGCCAGCACCAGATGCTGGGCAGTGGGCAGAGTAGCTTCTGGTGGATGCCAAGCAGCGGACACAGTCTCTTGAATACTGGACGCAGCAGGTGGCAGGACCAAGTAGGTTGGACCCCCCATCTCAGGGTATCTGGTGCGCAGAATCCAACTTCCGGGGTCTCAGGGTTGGCTCCTGGGAAAATGGAATGGGATCTGGAGCCATGGCTAGCTGCTGCAAGGCAGTCTGAGGAGCCGGCTTATGGGGAAATGGAACCAGATCTGAAACTGGGGCCAGCTTCTGAGGGGTAGTCTGAGGAGCCGACTTCCAGGATGCTGAATCTGGGGCTGGCTTCTGGGAAGCAGTCTGTGGAGAGGGGAGCTTCTGAGATACTGGAACCAGATACAGGGTCAGTTTTGGGGGAAACTGGTTTCCGAGGAGCTGGAAATGGGGCCTGCTTCTGCAAAGCAGTCTGAAGGTCTGAATTCTGGGAAGCTGAATCTGGACCTAGCACCTGCAAAGTAGGGGGGGAGGGGGGCAGCTTCTCAGGAGCCTGGCCATTTGGTTGCCGACAGCTGTACATCATGAAAAGTGCCACATGGTAATCTGATCTCCTCCTGCCGTCATGTGAGCTTAGGCACTGCTGGGTCCCACTGGCAGTACGCAAAGACCAGGTAACACCACACTTTCAGCCATTGTGGGCAAGCTGGGTACAAGGGTCCTACTAGGGGAGGAATCTGGAGGCAATGTGCCCACTGTGGCAACTGGCTATACCATGGAATCTGGCTAAGTCAGGTCTTCCCACCCTGGGGACCCAACTAAGCCAGTTGGGCTGAGGGGCAGAGAAAATTGTCAAGGGCCCTGGGTGTGGGGCATCCGGGATGTAGGCAGACAGGGAACTAGAGAGGCACAAAGGTGCAGGTAGGGGGGAGCAATGAAAAGGTTGAAGAGAAAATGGAGGGTCTGGGGGCCAGCAAAGGAACTAGGAACAAGGAAGGGAGGAAAAACCCTCAGCCATTCCCCAAGGTCAAGGACAGCAAACTCCCATATCATTCTTTGATCTCCAGGAGAGAATATGGCTCATCATCAAGATTCTCCCATGCAGTTATCCTCTCCATCTATCACATGCTGAGTTTATCACTTTCCAGTGCAATTGTTCCTGCAGCCTTCAGACATACTGTGGTCACACCACTCCTCAAAAAACCTTAATTGGTCCCTACTTGCCCTGCTAACTACCATCCCATTTCCCACCTCCCCTTTGTATCCAAACTGCTTGAGCGTGCTGTTCATGTCTGCTGCCTTGACTTCCTTGCAACTCGGGCCATTCTTGATCCACTCCAATCTGTCTTCCATCCTCTACATTCCATGGAGACAGTGCTTGTCAAAGTCTCAAATGATCTCATCATGGCCAAGGCCAGGGTTATTACTCTATCCCCATTGACCTATCTGCTGCTTTTGAAACTGCTGACCACCATCTGGTCCTTGACACGGTCCTCCTTTGGATTTTGGGACTCAGTCCTATCCTGGTTCTCCTCTTACCTCTCCCACTGCACATATTTTCACACTTTCTTAATTTAGAACAAACAACTTGAAAATGTAAGTTATGTTGCTTTGAAGGACCTTTTTACTGTAAGTTTGTTATACAATTAAGTAAGGCTTACTTCAGCCTCTTGGTAAGCACTCTCTTGTATAAGCCACACAGGGTCTCTTTAAACATAACATCAATGGGGATCTGAATGTGTGTTTTGACCTTGATATGAACACCAGTTTGGCCCTGTTTTCACCACAAGGCGCTGCTTAGACACACAGCCCAGCTTGCAGCAAATAATTGTTTTGCTCACTCTCCGCAAGCGGTGCCACCTCGTTCCCCTTATTGTACCTGCTAACATGCCACGCGATAGAATTAGACACAACAGTGGGCACATGTTAGCTGAAACACGCAAATTGTCCTTATGATGCAATGGTGTTCACATCATGTGTTCAACAGGTGGCCAAATTGGTGTTGGGATTGTTACGGTGTTTACACACAATGGCCAAACACATGCTTAAGGGTTTTGACACCCAATATTTGTTATGTCTAAAGACACCCACAGTTCAAATATTTAGAAAGACAAACAATACAAGAGTTCTTGATAAGCAAAGATAAAGGTTAAATTTCACCTATGTAAATAAATTCCAGACTCCAACATGAGTTTTCTCAGTTAGCCTGGTCTTTCCTCAGAAACAAAACTAAGTCGGTCTGTTCCCTATCACAGACAGTTGCAGTTTGTTGCAAAGACAGGGGAAGGAAGTATGGAACACTCTTTATAAGCAGTTGAGGGAAGAATGTCAGGTGCAGCATATTACAATAATTAAAGTAGCTGTAGAGTCTCAAAGTGTTCTATGTAAAGGATCAACGTCAGGGGTGGAGGATTCTGGCACATGTAGTTTATCCTTTGGTGGATCCTCCTCAACTGCTATCCCACTATCAGTTAGGGTTGCCAGATAGGTATATTTTCTAGGCCACTTAGGAAACATATATTTTTTCATAAGTGGCATACCTATCTGGCAACCCTGCTATCAGTTGGTGTGCCCCAGGGCTCAGGTTCTGGTCCCTCTTCTTTTTCTATAAACTTGTTCCCTTGGTGCTCTGATTTCCTCCCATGGCTTTCAGTACCATCTTTATGCTGATGATTCTCAGATCTACCTCTCTGTACCAGAACTCTCACCCAGACTCCAGTCCCAAATCTCAGCCTGCTTGTCTGACATCGCTGCCTGGATGTCTCATCACCATCTTAAACTTACCATGGCCAAGACAGCAGTTCTTATCTTTCCTCCTAAACCCACTTCTACCCTCCCACCTCTCTCCATCTCCGTAGAGAACATTGTCATCCTCCCAGTCCTCTCAGCCTTGAGGTCATCTTTGTCTCCTCTCTTTCCTTCTCTGTTCACATCCAAAACACTGAAAAAATGTGTTGTTTCTTTCTCTATAATATAGACAAAATCTGTCCCTTTCTGTCTGGACACACTGTTAAAAACCTAAACGATTCTCTCATCACATCCTGTTTCGGTGCTTAGACCACTGCAACCTGCTTCTCGCAGGTCTCCCACTGAGCCACTTATCTCCTCTATAGTCTATTCAAAATTCAGCTGCAAGACTCATCTTCCTTTCATGCCGATATGACCATGTGACCCCTCTTTTCAAGTCATTACATTTGCTCCCCATTTGCTTCTGCATACAGCTCAAGCTTCTCCTACTCACCTACAAGTATCTTCACTCTGCAGCTCTTCAGTACCTCTCCTCTCTTATCTCCCCCTACACGGCGTCTACTTGTGACTTTCATTCATGGTTCAAGATGCTATTATCTGTGCCCTTCTCCTTCATCACCAGCTCAGCACTTTCCATCTTGCCACACCATATGCTTGGAACAAACTTCCGGAGGTGGTACATCAGACTACCTTCCTGTCCATATTCAAGTCATGCCTAAAGGCTCACCTCTCCGGGGAGTGGGGCGCTTTAGATGTTATGGCCAGGCGCTTTCACCACAGGCTATGGGGTGGTTTGGACCACGGCCGGAGGCAATGGGGTGGACGTCTGTTGGTGCGCCCCTTCACCCCCAGCCATGGTCCAAACCACCCCACGGCCCGTGGTGAAAACGCCTGGTCATAATGTCTGAAATCACCCAGAGACAACAGGCATTTTTAGACACACATTAAAGTTCTGGCTTTTTCAGTCTTCTGGGTTTGCAAGTCCAGAAGTAAGTTCCGTATTCATTTTTCACACACACACTGCCCTGAGGCAGTTCCTGGATGCATTCTTCACACACACACACTGCCCTGAGGCAGCCTAAAGTAGCCTCAGCTGTAAACATGACAGGCTGCCATGGAAACCAAGTGACCACAGCTGCCTGGGGCAAAGCAGTTCACAAGGAGAACCTTTTACACACACAAGTTCGGGGAAAGGTTTCACGCAGAAGTTCAAAGATTTGGATGTTTAAGATCTGGATGAGTGATTTAGACACACAGAAAGTTCTGGATGTTACAGCGAACATCCAGGAGAAATGTGTGTCTAAAAACACCCTGATACAGGGGAACTCAAGCATGAGGACACAAGCAGCAGAGAAGACATTGAAGTACAAGTTATTCTGCCTAAATTCCTGTTAGTAGCAGGATGCCTTTTATTCTCACTGGTACCCAATCATGAAATTGGGAGGTGGGGCTAGAGTACAGGGGAAACATCTGGGAAGGGTGTTGTTCAGATAAGGGCTGGGAAAACACGGAAGGAATCATTGGGAAGACAAACAAGGTTGAGGTCAGACCTAGGGAGTGGTGCCAGAGGCAGAAGCAGTGCTGTTGGGGGCTGGGGGTTCAAGACCCACAGGACTGTACAGAAGGAAAAGAGGCAGGGCTGTTGCAGCTTGTATGGTCTCTCCAAGGGAGCTGGTAGATTTCTGTTCTTCAGTGTGAACTTGTGCAGGTTCTTTCTTTGCCTCTTTTAAAAATGAAACACTATGCATAATTTGTAATAGGGCAGTACGGCCTTGGTCAAAAGCAAGAGGTACAAGATGCATGAAAATAAAGATTACAGCTAGCACAAGTAATGTTCAGACACATGGTTTCCCTCCCTCAACCACAAGGCTCCATAGAAATTGGCTGGGGGAGACCACACGCACAGTACACTGGGATTGAGGATCCTCTATGAATGTTGCCCCTATCTGAGTTTCACAAGACTGTCAGATTGTAAGCCCCTACCACCACCCTGGAACAGGGATCTGTATAATTAATGATTGTTTGGTGTCAGGAACATTGCTGACATGCTATATAAGTAATTTAACAATAGTGGTCCAACCCTCCCAAAGTTTGGAAATGGGCCAGGTTTTGTGGGAGAGCCGATCTCCCTTCACAGATCTCCATCTAAAGTTACCCCCAGTGCAGATTGTTTGGACTTTCCCACCCCCCAAGCCCCATTGTATTGCCTTTCCCAGAATCAAGTCCTTAATCTTTTCAAACTGCAGATCTATCTAATTGAAACGATATATTTGCATTCACAGTGGACTGGAAGTCATCATGTACAGTTTGTTCTAAGATGAGAAATGTCATTTGCCTGTCTGCTATAGCCTATGTTTACATTGGTTCAGCACATGGACCTGTCACCCACACGTATCCTTATGTTGACCTTGAAGTGTTAGAGGCTAAAATGCAAGCTCTTTTTGAATTGTTGTATATGTTGCACAACTATAAACATGCCTATGATTTGACTAAAATAGCATATGTCTCCATGAAAATGAGATCCGTTCAAATAACAAGAGGCTTGATAGTACAAGAACATAGCAGATCTAACTGTCAGAGAATTAATATTAAAATCCCACAAACAGGAGAGGAGTCAGGAACACATCAATTGTATAGACATATATTTACTTTCAAAAACTTGCAAGAGGCACTCCAAATTCAAAGAAAAAAATAGTTTGATCACATCCAGTTCCTGTTGTGGAGAAATTTGTGTTTTCACAAAAATAATCTCTTTTTCTGTACTCATTCCAGCCCTCTGTCAAATGAGGACCTCCGCAGAGTGAATCCTTTGGATGAAAGTACCAAACTGAGAGGTATTGTGACTTGAATCCATGCTGCACAAAACAACAACAACAACAAAACACTCTGCCAACTTTTGGTCATTATACACCATGTTGCACCTTTTCAGCAAAAATGAGTGGTAGCTGCTTTTTTGTTAGAACCAAATATTTAAAATGTGAGGTAAGTGATGACAGCAGCTAGTAGGTGATATACAAAACCAGTTTTCAAATTCCCCCATCGTGGGGGAGAAAAGCCAACGGGAGATTGCAAAAAGGTCCTTGTAATTTGAGTCAAATTTAATTCTGCATCGGTTCTCAATTAAGCAGGAAAAGGCAGAGACCAATCCATTAAAATGCATACAAGCTAATGCTGCTGCACATAATGGCGAAGACCGAAGGCTTTAAGACCCGGGAGTTGCATTTGTCGGGAAAGGAAATGTTGCTTTTTGACAGATGAGAGAAATCCCCTCAGTGTTGGCCGTGAGAAGAGAGAAGTGAAGTCAGTCACCTGGTGGTGAAGGACAGTAAAACAGCAAAGAAGGAGAAAATCTCTCTCGCTCTCCCTTCCTCTCTCTCTTCTGCAAGAGATCCACCTCCTATTTTCCTCTGAACTCTTTTAGCATAACCTTCAAAGGAGACCATTCCCTACAGACTTTATTATCTTGATTTTTTTTTCCACTGAGAGAATACCTTTAGCTGCAAAACAATTTTGGAGTCTATGCAGGACTTGAGGGATTCTGTTATCTTGCCAGTGAAATTGATCATTGCTAATGTCTTGGGCTCACTGGGTGCTAAATTAGCTACCAGAGTAAGCATGACGGCGAAAGGCTTTTATCATATACTCTTCTCTTCAGTTTGAACACATTTACTTGAATTTTTTTGCTGCATGATGCTGTCCAGGGAAGCAGTTTTTTTCCTTGGGATGCAGCTATTCGCTGGTTTCTAAGCTTATTGCAGAAGAAATAATCTTAAACTGAGTGGATCCCCCCCTCCCTCTTTCTTCTCTTGTCGTTGAAACAGGACACCATTCTGCTTCTAAGGGGGGAGGGGGATCACCTGTCGCTTTCGTCCCATCCTGAAGGGAGTAAATAAAAAATAGCAAGAATAAGCGAATGATGATGGTGGTGGTTACTCTTTGATTTTGGACCGGAGGAGGTGGCGATCACGGAGAATGGGACTGAGAAGAGCTGCCAGGGTTTGGAGGACCAGGCTGAGTTTAGGCTGGAAACTGAGTGTCTAGATCCCCCCCCCCTTTTTTTTTGGCACAACTTCCCTAGTTCCCGTCCGCTTCGTTTAGTTTCGCTCTATGGACAGATCAACAAACCTGGACATTGAGGAGCTCAAGGTACGTGATCCTCCGGGTGTTTTATTCCCTCCTCCCCTCTCCTGCCTGTTACTTGCTGTGCTGGAGGAGTTGGAGGCGCTCCGGGTGCCGGTGAGTGGGGATGGGGAAGGGTGGGAATGGACACACTACACACACACACACATACACACAGAGCCGAGGAGGAGGTGAGGGGGGGGGGAGGAGAATCTCTGGAGATCAGATTGCACAGTCGGGTTCGGCTTCTCCCCCTCTGTCTGCTCTGCCTTGATAATAATAATAGCCCCTGTCCTTTCGTCAGTTACATCAGCACTTTGGGCACAGAGACAGCGCGCAGTGGTCCATTAATCTCACCCTAGGAAGAACAGCGGCAGCTCCTTTCAGTGACTGCTGATTTTTATTTTATTTTTTTCCCCAGCAGAAGTTCCCCTCGCAGGGCTCCCTCCCTCCCTTTCTTCTCCCAGCCTGGGCATCTCCTTTTCAAATCTTTATTGGTGTGCATACAAGCAGCACATAAATGAATGCTCCTTGTTTATAGCGTGGTTGGTGGTTGCTGTTTCTCTGCCCGATTGCTCCCCTTTGGAATCCCCACTCCCAAGACTTTAGAAGTCCGTTTCTCCCACAGCATGTCTATAAAAATGATTTAGATCTGGAAGCGAGCTGTGCACACACACACACAAAATCTTTGAGGGGCGATCATCAAACTTAACGGCCAGCCATTCAGAACAGGGATGGAGCTTTGCAAGGATGCAGCACCAGTAAATGCATAACCACGCATAAGCTTTGTAGCCTTTCTGGGCAATAAAACTTTGAATTAGGACGGGCAGTGTCAGATTTATTTTTTGTTCACCATCAGGTTTCCCCCCCTGCTCCCTCCTTGTTAAAGAGCACGCCTGAGAGTGGAGCGCATGCGCAGCGCCACTGAAGCGACTGCCCTCACTCTGCCCTCACCTGCCGTTAGAATCTGCTCCCTGAGCAAAAAAAAAAAAAGGGGGGGGGGGAGATAAAATGGGTGTGGGGAGCTTGGGCTGAAGGAAAGAGGAGCAAAAACCGAGATGGGGCAAGGGGGGAGGAGAGGGGAATACCAGCCAGCGGGGACGAGGCCAGGGGGAGAACCGAGTGGAGCGGAGGGGTGGAGGGCTGAAGGAGAGGAAAAGTAAAAGCAGGGGAGATGGAGGGTATAAGAGGGGCAAAAGGCGGGAGATGATGGGGGAGAGGGGCAAAAAGGCGGGAGAGGAGCTAGGCATGGGGAGAAAACAGGCAAGATAGAAAGCGAAGTGGAAGGCTGGTACTTCAACCAGTCTCTGGGGTTTGGAGTCAGGATGAGAAGGGTAACAAGGGAGACACAGCTTGTGAGAAGAGGAGGAAGCTGCAGGGAGTGAAACCCCCCCTCCACCACACACACACTGTACAGGCTAGGGAATAGGGGAAGGGAGAGAGTGCTGCAAGGTTTCACTCTTCATTTGCAAATGGAGCCATAATATGAACGATCTCCCCCAAGCTGAACTGTGGTGTGCCCTGCTCCTTCCGCAGTGAGGCTCAACTCTCCCAAGTGTTCAAGTGCTCCTGGGGACATGCTTGCTTCTTCACACAGGTCACCTCCAAAAACTACTTTGTGTTGGGCTTTTAATAGCTACTTCACACAAAAACCTTAGGTCTAACAAATGTATATATTCTCTTCTCATAAGAAGCATTGATATATTATACATACTGGTATGTCATGTCATGATTTATTTATATTGGATTGTCATATAAGATGATAAATGCTTGTTTGAGAACCACTAATTAGTATGCAGTGGTTCACACATTTTTGCATATTTTGTGTACAGAGCCTTTTCAGATAGGCATCCTTTCATGGTTCATCCCTCCTCTCAGCCTTCCCAGGAAGAACTGTGCAACTTGGTCACATGAATGAGAAGTTTAATTTTAGAACAGGATGGGAGATCCATCACCCTGCAAGGAAGTCTCTCTTTAGAAGTTTGGTGACAATCCTAATATGGGCTTCACCTGGCAGGATTTGTCACTGTTTGGAAACTGACAGTTATTTCATCCCTACATGTGGTATATTTCTCGACCACCGTTTTATGTAGGGGAAAGTGTGTTCCCATTAATCTTCTGGTGAGCTGCTCTGCAATTAAGACCAATGTTACAAGGTTTATACAATGGGCGACCTTGAGCAAAGCAGCATGGATTAACGGAGATTTCCTTGCCTTTGGTCTTTTAAAGAACTCATCAGGGTTGGGTTGTTTTTTTTTTTGTAAGGGCTTACTTACTCTCACGTAAGAGCAAGAAGAGCTGCAGAAGATCAGCTTTCTGTAACTGATAATTATGTAGTTGCTGTACATTCTCCATGGCTCCTCCCAGCTCTTCACACATGTCTTGGGCAGTTGGCTTAATTTGCATCTTTGGCATCTTTGTTTGGGCTGAGAAAACTCTGAATCTTAAATAAAATGCCAAAGACCACAAAATGATAGCTTTACTCCTATCCCCTGATGGCTTGTTGCTGCGCAGGAATCTCTAACAGGGGGTGCTAGCGTATAGTCATTGAGACAAAATAATTCCTAGTGAACCTACATATTGAAATCTGTAGGTTCAGTATATAGGATCATCTCTCCTCTCTATCTCCTATTTAGTTCTGCTAAGTCTTTTGTGCATTACCCTAGCTATGCAAAGCCAACTTAAAGCTGGTTTGAATGACTGCACGAGATTCACCTACTGTTAGAACCCTGTTATAAACTGTATGATGGATGTAGAGGGTGTATGATCAGTAATTCCTTTTTGATGGGAAGTGCTCTGTTTCAGACAAGGACAATAAAAAGCAGCCTTGAGGCCATTCTAAATTGAAAAGGCTGAATTAATTCCAAATTAGTTTTTAAGAGTAGGGTGACATGGAAAACCCAGTTGTCTTTTGGGAGTCCAAAGAACAGCTTGGTCAGCCTGTAGGGTATAGTCCAGTATGTCTGGCACCAGCCTACTGTGGTTCTCCATCATTTGGGACAAAAACAATCTCCTCTTACAATCCCATTATGTTACTTTGGAACTCTTGAGATGCACAATGTGACAAAATTGTAACAGGACCTAGCAGTTAC
The DNA here is from genome assembly GCA_003113815.1 of Sphenodon punctatus. Lineage (NCBI taxonomy): Eukaryota > Metazoa > Chordata > Lepidosauria > Sphenodontia > Sphenodontidae > Sphenodon > Sphenodon punctatus. Next base: position 398,267 of record QEPC01007949.1, read on the forward strand.
TTTCCCAAGTATTTTAGAAACAGTCTGAACATTGGCTAAAGGCATGGCATTAGATTTTTGTGTTAACACCAATTCACCAATTTATACATGTTGATTTAGAAATGAGTTTAAAAGTGTAATTTAATTCTACAAGTAAAGCATCTGTATCCCAGTAATAATGCATAATGCTAATAATTGCAATATATGATACAATAGATAAAGATTTTGAATGAAGAAGTAAGATTCATCACTGATTGAAAGTGCTATTTTTATAATGCTTATCAGAAATTATATATATATATATATATATATATATAGGTCAGTTGGTGCAAAACTGAAACAAAAATCATATGTGCAAGACCTGCAAAATAGGGTAGGTATGCTCACCTTGCTAGTCTGCATGAATTTCTGATGAAACAGATCAGTTCAGAAAAGGGAGAGATTGCTCTGCTTTTCCTTTGATCTGTTTTATCTACTGTCTCAGATGCATACATGGACTTTCCCTTTTAATTCAGAACCCTAAGGTGTTTTGTTTTAAAGAAGCTGCAGCATTAAAGTAAAATGTATTCATTATTTACCTTCTTTGACTGTCACTGATATTTTAAAGCTGTTTCCACCATTTAAATATGCATATAAATATAGTGATATGCCTATACTCACATGCGTTCAGCATAAGTAAATATACTTGCCTGCACATACAGTACCTATGTATGTACTAACACATACATGTTACCCTTTGTATGCTTTAGTTTTTACATATTTAGAACTGATTTGAGTCTGTTTTGTTTGACATGAAAATAATATGCTTTGGGTCTAAAGAGATCAGAATAGCTTCCATATGTGGTCCATGTACAGCTAATTTGTATGAGTCATACTGACAATAAATAGAAAGTTATAGATATTGTCATTCATATTTTTGAGTCCTTTGATATATTATTTTCATTGCTCTTATGCTTATTAGTCATCAAAATGAGTCTGTTCTCAAATTGTAGATTTATCCTTCTGGAGTTTGTTGTATTAGTTTCACATTTCCAGGTGAAATTCAGCTTCATACTTAGCAACTGTATAAAACTGGACAGAGATGAAGTTTTAGGGCAATAAAACTTTCTGCTGCATAATAGATTTATGTCAGTAAGAAAGTACTGCTTTCAGAATGCAGAAACTCAATCGCGAAAGCCACAAGAGTTTGGACAAGAGGTTGATTCTACAATTTTATGGTCCCACACTAACATCTTAAAAGATCAGGGTAAAAACTCATGTGACAGCGTCCTGCTATGGCTCGCCTGGGACTCAGCTGCACGTCTGTTCTCCAGCTGCCAGATGTTTGCCCACTAGTGTCCTGGGTAGCTGGCCCAGAAAGCGTCTCCAGAAAGATCCTGGGTGCACATTTCAGGCCAACGTCTGCCTGACCAGGTCAAAGCGGGCTACAGCAGACTATCGCATTTGTTCCTGGGCCAGTTGAGGCTGCCATGGCTGCTCGTCATGGCAGGGGGTGGAGTGTTGGGCACAGCATGGGGGCAGAGCTGTCTGCCATTCCTGCTTCTCCCTGGTGTCCTGGCCGGGGTCGCATTTGTTTAGCGGTTGGGACCGTGTCTGGTGTGGTTTTCCTCCCAGGGCTGCATTGCCTTCATGTGTGTGTTTTACCTTTATTTCAGTTTCTCTTATACAGGAAAGCTAGCATTCAGAAAAATTCTAAAAGATTTTTTTCAATAAGAGAGAGCCATGGAAAGTCATGCTTGGCATGGTGTAGGAGGATTTTTGCTGAGTGAAAGTAGGTGGCTATATTTTCATTATACGTTAGTCATTCCATAATGAAAAATAGTACTCTCTAATAACTGACATTTTTAGTACATTCTAATATATTCTTCCTAATGTTTAGGACAAAGATATCGTTCTGTAGTTACAGAGACGTTTGACTACTTTTACCAAGAAACAGCTCTCCTTTCCCGTTCCTAAATTCTATCACTTACACAAGGTCTGTCATCAGCTTTGGATAAATGCAATTAACCTTTGTATTCCATGTTCAGAAAATTCAGTCTTCAAACTATTACTAATTAAAGGTTAAGCTGAAATAGATTTAAAGTAATATGCATGCAAATTTCATGTCTTTGTCCCCTCTGTGGGGAGTCGTCTATTTACCAAATAAAGATACATGGTCAAAGAAACTGGGCAGAATGTTATGCATAGTATATAGATGTCCAAATGACATGGAAATAAAAGATCAAGACAACAGCTTTGCTCCCATTGTACCTTTTAGAAATCACTTGTCTGCTATTGTTATTAAGAAGCTGTACTAACCTGTAGCTGATCATTCCTACATTATACATTACAAGCTTTGCTGAGGTTCATACTTTTCCAATTGAAAAATATATCAAACCTTGAAGGTCTGGTCAAAAGGAAAATCCCTCTAACTCCTACTGTTGCATGGTTTTATATATAAAAAGCACCATTTGGTGTGAGGGCACACTAAAAATTATATATATCATTTTTAGTGTGCCCTCACATCAAATGGTGCTTTGGAGTGCTGCACAAAAACAATTTAAACGTGAAGGTAAAGGGGGGAGGCAGGATACATTGAGGGAAAATGAGCAGTTGATCCTAAAAGCACCTAGAAAATAAATAGGTTTTCAAGTGCTTGTTAAAGGTGAGATGGGAGGAACTAAGACTTCAGACGAACATCTGGAGGAAGCAAATTCCTGAGGGGCCCGCCACAGCAAAGGCGCAATGACTGGATCCCCAAACAGCGTATGGTTTCATGAGTGGAGATTACCATCAGGCCGAGATTCCAGGAGCAGGTCTTGAATATGGCCAGAGCCTATATCATTCAGGACCCTAAAAACCAGCAGCACAATCTTCAGTCCATCGCTCTGCAGGCAGCCAATGCAGAGAAGGCAGGGCAGGAATACTATGATCACTGCTGCCAAAATCAATTTATTTATTATTTATTTTTAAAACTTATTACCCCGCCCCTCCTGCCACGGGATGGCTTACAACAATAAAAAACAAAACAATCATAAAAGGAGGAAGCAGAGAAAACAAACCCCCTCCTACCCCCACCAAACACCTGCCAGAACAGCCAGGTCTTGCAACGTTTCCAAAAAGAGGGGAGGTCTGGGGCCAGACGGGCCCCCACCGGAAGGGAATTCCATAGGCGCGGTGTGGCCACCGAGAACGTCCTCTCCTGCGTGGCCACCCGAGAAACTCGGTGACCTCAAGCAGGGCATCCCCAGACGACTGCAGGGGCCGATCCAGGACATGGGGAGTGAGGTGGTCTCGCAGATAGACAGGGCCCAGACCGTTTAGGGCTTTATAGGTTAAACCAACACCTTGAATTGGGCCGGAAAACCACCAGCAGCCAATGCAGAGCAGAGCACTGGTGTAATATGCTCCTGGCAGCCCAATCCTACTAGGAGACTGGCTGCTGCATTCTGAACCAGCTGCAATTTCCAAGCCGTCACCATGGACAGCCCCACGTAGAGTGCGTTACAGTAGTCTAGTTGAGAGATGATGAAAGCATGGATGACTGTGGCTAGGTCAGAGTTCAAAACAAATTGCCAAAGCCATCGCACCCGATGCAAATGGCGGAAAGCACTCCTCGCCACAGCCTCCACCTGGAGATCCAGGTGGAGCTGTTCATCGAGGAGCACCCCTAGACTCCGTACCTGTGAAGTCAATGGAGGACAGATCCCATCAGTGATGCAGACTGCCAAGTCCATCACTTTACTCACTAACATCACCTCTGTCTTGTCAGGATTCAGCAGCAGTCGATTAGTCTGCATCCAATCCCTCATAGCCACCAGGCACCAAGTAAGCACTGAGACTGCTGGACCTGGGTCTGTTGAAAAAGAGAGGTACAGTTGGGTGTCATCAGCATATTGACGACACTGTACAACAAACCCCCTAATCACCTCACCGAGCGGCTGCATATACACGTTGAACGGGAGAGGGGACAGAACAGAACCCTGCGGAACTCCACATGAGAGGTCTCGGTATGATGAAAAACAGTCCCCAAGAACCACCCGCTGGGTACTTCTGGTCAGGAATTAGCAGAACCATTCAAGAACAGTCCCGCCCACTCCTGCACAGTCTCGCAGGTGTGTCACCAACATCTCATGATCAACGGTATCAAATGCAGCCGACAGATCTAACAGAATCAGCAGGGTTGAGCGACCCCGATCCATATCTCGGTGCAGGTCATCTAACAAAGCCACAAGCGCAGTCTCGGTGCCATAACCCGGATGAAAGCCAGACTGAGAGGGATCAAGAAAACCAATGTGATCAAGATGCCCCTGCAATGGCCCATCCATGACAAAGGCAATAACCTTCCCTAGAATGGGAAGGTTAGACACAGGCCGATAGCTGGCAGGGGAGACAGCATCAAGTGATGGTTTCTTGAGAAGAGGCCGCACCACTGCCTCCTTGAGACAGCCCGGCACTCTGCCCTCCCACAGGGAGGCATTGACCACCCCAGCCAGCAACAGCCCCATTGTCTCCCGGCAGTTCTTAACGAGCCAGAACGGGCAAGGATCTAATTCACAAGAAGTGGCCCTGAATGCCCCAAGAACATCCACTGAATCGGCGGGCGTCACTGACTGAAACTGATCCTAGAAACCCAGACATGACAGGACTTTCATAACATCTGGTTCCCCTAGTGTAATAAATGCTGCGTCGAAATTGTGGTGAATGAGAGCAATTTTGTCCACAAAATAATCCACAAACATGTCACAGTGGGCAGTAGATGACTCCACTCCAAGGTTGAGGGAGGCCGGACTGACCAGCCCTCGCACTATCTGGAACAGCTTCTCTGGATGGGATTTTGCAGACGCTATGAGGGCAGCAAAGAACTCCCTCTTTGCTGCCCACATAGCCATGGTATAGGCTCGTAAACTGGCTCTATGCCTCAATCTATCGGCTCAGTACGTGAACAACGCCACCATCGTTCCAACCACTGCCCATCTTGCTTCAGCAACTGCAGTTCCTCAGAAAGCCAAGGAGGTCTGCGGAGCTGCCGCCTGGACAGGGGACGCCTAGGAGCCATCTAATCAATGACCTCCGTCAGCAAGATGTTCCACAGCACAACGAGGTCATTGATGAGATGGTCATCAAGGTTGGAGGGTATTTCCTCCAGAGCATTCTGGAACCATTCCGGTTCCATCATCCTATGGGGGAGAACCATCCGAATTGGCTCAACACCCTTCTGGAGGCAGACGTGCACTAGGAGTGAGGTCTGCAGGAGGTAATGGTCCGTCCATGACAAGGGCACAGCTGATATCTCCCCCACTAATGGAACACCTACCTCAAGGCCGGTGCAAAACACAAGGTCCAAGGTGTGTCCTCCCTGATGTATCAGGCCGATAACCATCTGGGATAGGCCCATGGTGGCCATGAACTCACGCTCAGCTACCCCAAGGGCGGCGTCAGCATGAATGCTCTGTTCCCCCAAGACAATTGTCTTTGGGGACCGCAACAACACCCCCGACACCACCTCTGCCAGAGCATGTAGGGAGGCTGCTGTACAGGTAGGTGCACAGTATACCAGCAGCACTCCCAAACTGTCATCAGTCAAATCAAACACAAGATGACCTTCAATACCCAATATGGATTGTACCGATAAGCAAGTGCTCTACCACATTCTGAACAAGCTACAAGTGACTGATAAGCACTGATGGAAGAGGAAATTACAACTATCAAGTCTGTTGGTTATCAGAGCATGGGTCACTATGAAAAGGTCAGCCTGGAAAAAATAAAGGTATAACTTACGTAAATTGCATAACTGAAAAAATCATCTTATATAATTATATAACACTTTAATTGTAATATAATTTGTTTTTATTGAATATATTATATAATTTTTTTTAATGATTTACAAGCATTAGAGTTGTTAGTTTGGAAATACCCCCCGTGGATTTCTTCATAATCACATTTATAATCACAGATATCACTGAGCTCTGAAAAGTTGCCTTTCATTTATCTATAAATAATGCTCACAGAGACTATGCTTTTCTCCTTATATTCCTTCAGTTTTCCGATTCCCCCAGGGGGAAAGTATATATGAGTATTACTTTGCTTGGCACAGCTCTTGACCTATTGGAGGTTGCCATAGCCAATTCTAGCTGTCAGTGGTGCCATGAGCAAGGTTATGTTCCAGATGTTACTAAAGGTTGTGTCCCAGATGTTTGCCTCCCATGAGAACATTACAGTTGGTGAAATTTGATGTCCATGTCTAGTCCACTCAAGTTATTTCTCCATCAATTAGGCAACCAACTGTCCCAAGATTAAGTGGGGACTTAAGACATCAAACTACTAATAATTGTAGTTTATGCTGTTTTTTTTTCATATTAAAATTGGCCTATTTGTACTTTGTATCTCTTCTTGTTTTATTCCCTTTTTGCTACAGCTTGATTGCTAGCAAGAAACGTATTACTTACTCATATTCAAATTGATATATCAAGTTCTCCCTCTAGACAATCATTTTATAAGATGATTCCAGCATTCCGCGTTGCTCTGTATTTTAGTTCAATAGGAGTCTGTCTCAAGGTAATTGACTATACCAAATATACTACTTCCTTAATTTTTATCTCAGGTTCTCAAGTTGGAAAGTATAAAGTTTAAGTTTCAAGATTGAACATTTATCATTCTGGATCTCTCCTTAGTCCAGTCATATGTGAAGATGTTGTAAGTTTAGAAACATCAGGGCCAGAATCAGGAATTACACTGCAGCACAAGAACAAAAGATTGGCATCTAAGTCATTAAATCTTTTACTTGCTCTAAGTTATTGTTTATTAAACTGTTGCACATTCAGATCAGTTGTCTGTGAAGTATACGGTGAAATATTATCCACAATTGTTTCTTTCCTGCTATCTCATTGGACTAGAAGGTCCATTGATCAAGCCACAAGAGTGAGAATAATGAGATTTGGATTTTTATTCTAAACTCTCTCTGTCGCATCAACTAAAATCATGTAAGATTTGGAAGCGGAGAGTGCTTAACACCACAGTAACTAGGGTGGCCACACTGTGCCTCAGCTTTTTCATCTATGAAATGGGAATGTTTTCCTGTTTCACAGGGGCATTGATGAAGTTTTACTGATTTGAAAGACGGTTTGAAGCTTTGATTGAAAGGTGGTATATAAGCCCAAAGTATTTTTTATATTATTCTTATAGAAAGGGTACCTGAGTTTATTTTTAGTTGAAGAGTACTTAAAAAGAAATACTAACCTAGAGAGAGCACCAATACTCTGAGAAATCAATGCAACAAGGGGTGCAGTCACATAAACTGCAAGGGCCTGATCCTCGTGTGGCCACCACACTGTGGGACCAGTGTGAGGAACTAGGCAGATGGACATGAGGAAGCTGGGTGGGGCAGCCACTTCTAGAGCTTCTGCCAGGGCTGGGTCTGGCAGTGGCACGAGCCACATGAGCAAGTGCCCAGCCCTGCCTTACCCCCCTCCCCAGTGTGACTGAGATCCCACCTCCAGCCATGATGTGGCCACGCATGACAAGAGACAGTACCCACCTGCCCAATGGTGCTCCCCCTGCAACCCGGGTACATGAGTTTTTTATATTATTTATATTAAAAAATGTATGCCACCCCCTCCTGCCTCAGGCATCTTGGGGCGGCTCACAACATATTAAAACCATTTTAAAACATTAAAACAAACAGTAGTAATTCAATTTAAAAACAATATAAAACCCTATCCCTCCCTACCCTAACCCAACCCATCCACCCCATCTCCCTCGAGAAAGGCCTGGTGGAACAGCCAGGTCTTACATTGTCTGCGGAGAGAGGGGAGGCCGGCAGCCAAGTAGATCTCTGACAGGAGGGAATTCCACAGCCGCGGAGAATGCCCTCCTCATAGTGGACACCCGGGAAACCCGGGGGACCTTGAGGAGGGCGACTGCAGGGGCCGCTCCAGGTTCTTCAAGATGGCTTCTAATATTCTCACAACTGGGTTGTGCATGGCATGATCACCATATTCAAATGATAGACCACATGATGGTCTCGAGCTTCTCTAGTATAATGAGCAGTTTCCCCCTCAGAATGACAGTTCCTTCCAACTCTTTCTAGGAATATACGGAAAAAAATTCCATGCGGCGCTGGAAGGGTGGGTGTTGTGAGAATATTTTGAGCCATCTCGAAGAACCTTGTTTACAAGGCAGCAACCTTCTGTTCTTCTTCAAGTGGCTCCTCACAGGCCCTTTTTACATGGCTCTGCCAGGTCGAGGAGTCCATGGGCATGCAGGTGCGTGGGCACACACATCCCCACTCACCCCCCACTCATCTGCACCCACGGAGCAACTGCCATTTCCCCCAGTTGCTCTATGCGTGGGAACAAGTGGTGGGGGATTGGGGATGTGTGTTAGGTGGGCGTGCGCATGCACCCCCACTGACTGTGTGTGCGTGTACCGCATCGTTCACACAGGCCTCCCCCACCCATGAATACGCAGTGTGGGGACAGGGCTTAACTTGGGGGTGGGACTTGGGGCAGGGCTTGGCTCTTGGGGGCAGCAGCCTGAGAATGGCCTAGGGATACAAAATTCCTAAGTCCGGCCCTGCTGACAAGATGGAAATGATGTTGGGGGGAAGGGGTGGAAATTCCCATAATTGATGGGGTGTGTCCCTCCTTGGTCCCTCAGATTCGGAGTCTGGGTGTACTCGATTCACAGCTCCACCTGGATGCTCAGGTGATGGCTGGGGCAAGGAGTACATTTTGTAAATTACGTCTGGTTTGGCATCTTCGGACTTGTATCTCAGACTCTGATCTTGCCACGATCATCAATTCATTTATCACCTCAAGATTAGATTACTGTAATGCACTCTACGTGGGGTTACCTTTGGTGATGATACGGAGAATGCAGCTGGTGCAGAATGCGGTGACCCACCTCCGTCCTGACAAGGACAGGCCATTAGGATCACATAACATTAGTGCTCCGTTCTCTGCACTGGCTGCCTATAGTCTTCTGGGACCAATTCAAGGTGTTGGTTCTTACCTTTAAAGTCCTAGATGGTCTGGGCCCGACCTACCTCTGAAACCACCTCATCCCCCAGGTCCTGCATCAGCCCCTGTGGTCTTGGAGGTCCCCTGGGTGGCGACCTTTGAGAGAGCATTCTCAGTAGCTGCACCATGGCTGTGGAACTCTCTCCCAGCGGAGGTTTGCCTGGCTCCGGATCTCCCCTCCTACCACAGATATTGTAAGACCTGGCTGTTTTGCCAAGTGTTTGGTGAGGGGGATGGGTAATGGGGTGGGGGAAATTATCCCGGGACCTCTTGGTTTGTGTTAGTTTTAGTTTTATTTATATTTTTGATTATTGTATTTTATGGTTTTATTGTGTGTGTTATAAATTTTATTGTTAGCCACCCTGAGCTGCCTTTGGCAGGAGGGGGTAGGATATAAATGTTGAAAATAAACAAACAAATAAAATAAATAATTTATAGACAGCTACCTGCACATTGTCCCTAACATTTTCAGTGGTGGCTGAGACAACACAATTATACTGTGTACATAACAAAAACAGATATAGTATACAAGCTGCTGAAGTCTCACTCCTCTCACTCACCAAAAAACTGAACTAGTCCTGCTAGAACTCATGTCTTAGGAGGTTGCTTGATATCATTAGAGGCCTTCCTTTTCAATTAAAGACAGAAGAATATGCAGAATAGACTTGGCCTCCCCCTCCATAAATTAACCTGCTTTCTAATTCATCACCAAACCAAATACATTTTCCATATTAGCAGGGAGTTTCACATTCATTTAACTTAAGAGGTATAAAACTGCTTTTTATGAATTGTTACCATGCATAGAATAAGCAAATCTAAAAATGTCTGAAATCGATGAGTATTGCTGCCTTATAAATTGATAGCACACTGTACATAGATCAGCGATGATGACAAAAGGTGTAAACCAATTTAAAATTTCAGAAGTTACAAGCTGCTTTAGCCATAATCAAGGAAGAGTGGGAGACATTTGAATTGAGGTGTACACAGTCAGGTGGCTAAACAACACCTTGCCTGAAATATTTGGGTTAAATCACTGCAGCAGGAAAGTATGACTAGTTTTAACTATTTATCTTACTATAGGAGTACTTTTCTTAAGGAGTACTGACCAGTCTTCTTGGTTTGATTCTAAAGACTCCAATACAGTAAAGTATGTGTTGAACCTCAGGCACATGTCTAAGTTAAACATATGTACATATGTAATTGTTTTGCAGAATCTGGGCTGAAGGTCTCAGTAGCTTGTAGAAGTGAGATGCATATGAGCAGATGAGGAAGAAGTAACTCAGGGGTTAAAAGAATGGTTCTGCATCTAGAACATACTCATTTTGATGTACACCTGTTGGATAGTTAAGTACTTTGTGATAAGAGTAGTATTTCTGACTATACTTAGTGAGTCACCACAAGGTAAAATGGAGAGGATTGCTAAGAGGCGGACCTGTGGATTGGAAGCTATTTTGAAGATAATAGAGACTCTGACCATTTTCACACAGCAACCCCCTTGCACACGTGTGTGTGGGTGCCCATGCAAATGCCATGGCGGGTGGGTGGGGGGATGGGTAGACACTTGTGGGAACATGGTGGGTGGGGGTGCATGGGTGCTCCTGTGCTCCACCCACCTCCACCCATCACCCACACATGGAGCAACAGGCACCAATGCCGGTTGTTGTGTGTGTGGAGATGGATGGAGGTGGGTGGGTGTCTGTGGGAATGCACCCCCACTCATTCACCCAGGCACCCACACCCATGTGAAAAGGGCCTTACTCAGTCAATGGGCATTTTCACACAAGACACCCTCCACCCACTACCCATCCACCTCCCACCCGCTATACATGTTGCAGGGCTGCAGTGTTGCCCTATGGGTGCCCTATAACATATATAGTGGGTGGGAGGTAGGTGGGTAGTGAGTGAAGAGTGTCTTGTGTGAAAACACCCAATATCTCCTACAGCCATTTATTTCAAAATTAGCTTTGAAAATGGGAAAATTTCCCTAAGGTTTAAGAAGCCTAAAGGAAGCTGGACACCTATAAGCTTTGGGAATGTTTAGGTTAGAAATTAACCAGAAAATGTGACTTTGGCCACTTCTAGTTTTGAGAGCCTAACTAGTCAGCAACAGGTGATGACACATGCATGGATTACCAGTATCTCTTTGATCAGAATTATCTTAGTTTTTATTTAGACCACTCTCTGTACTATATTTTAATAGAAGTTGATGTACCTCATATTCTCACATAAAACCTGTTGGAAAGCTGAGTTTTTGAGCTGAAAGTACATTCCAGCTAAATGGCTTGTAAATAGTCCCTTTAATATAATACTATTATATTCTATGTATTCTTGTTATTCATATTATTGAATATTTTCTCCTTCTGAATACTAATGTTTTGTCTTTTAATATTACTATTGACAACTAATTGAAAATGCTAAAAGGGTTAGACATTAGCTGTTTGGAGATAATATCTGGATATTACTGATGAGTTTCTTTTTGGGGTTAGAGAATGACAGTTATCATTTGAGAGTTACTCCATTTTAGAAGCATTGTTGCAATGTTCTCCATGGCATTTTCCAGTGAGTTTTGAAATCAAGTAAAGATGAAAAGAATGCCAAAAAAAGAGAGAAAAAGACTGTCATGTAGACTCATGCTCCCATTTAATCCTCATGCAGGGAAAATTATTATCCTGTTTCAGTGTGTTGTATTAGATTTTCCTTCCCCAGAGTTGTGAAAATAGTGATGGTTTTTTCAAATAAGAACTACAAACCTCTTTGTGTCCCCTGTATTGCCCTGTATCAGAACTATTTTCTGTAGGCTTAGTTTGTTTTCAGAGGGATACAGGACTATTTTTAGTGTGTTTTTATAGCTTTCCTTCTTTCTCCCCCAACTCATTATGAGGCACAAGTGAATATGTGATTGGAAAATGATCTATTTGCCCAGCACAGACCTCTGCCTAGTTATGTTCCCTATTTCATCCAGTATTAATTTAGATGAGGTGGATAATATTCACTGTTCATGTAAATATGTCATCTACTCAGTCTACCGAGACCACTTGCACTATTGCTTAATAAAATTATGGGGATATGAGTGGTGTCGCTGCATCCCATGATAACATTTCCATCATATTGCTGACAGTCATAAAACAAAAGGCAGTCTTTGCCAACGTGCTGTCTGTCCTATTGAACTTGGACTTTTCTGGGCCTTGATCAATGAATAGTGGTGAGTCAGTATCTACTAGGCAGTAGACTGCAGCATAAAAACAGAGCAAGGAGGCAGGGCCTCAGAAAACAGAACTGAAGTCAGAAGATATGTATAGGGATTATAGATATTCAATGAAATTTGCTTAGGGTAGGTCATATGCTGCTTCCTCAGGAACATAACATTATTCTTTTGTAAGAGATATAGTCACAGAGACTTCAAGCACCGTTTTAGAACAGGTGAGTAAAATGTAAAGATCTGAAGTCTGATGAATGCAAAGAGATGCATTCATTTTATGAAACCAAAACAGTCAACTACACAGTATCATACTCTGAGCTGATTTACTCCTGTTCAATGCACAATTGTCTGGGGGGATCTTGGGATTGAATGTGTTTAGAGATATACTTTGTTGGGCCTTTAGCTTTGGTATTTGGACTGGAGGCATTTATATATTTTGTTTTTGTTTGCAACCTTTTTCTGTGTGATGTTTGTATATTGTATTATATATGTTTTGCCTGGCTTTGTATGTATGTACAAGCAATGACCGTTGGTCATGCTGAATAAACTAAACTGAACTGAACTACTCTGAGGTTCTGATAAATTGTGAAACAAACATCTTATAGAGTAAGGCCACACGAGATGTTATCCCACTTAGGCCACATTACCTGACATTATCCAAGATGCAGCTAACCATCCTTCTGGTATTCTCCAGATGTTCGCCCACTTCTGCCATAGGGTGGGGGGCTGGCTGCTACATGACAAATCAGCTGGAGAAGGCCGGTTACACATCGTGAGCTAATGTTGCCCCAACCAGGCCAATGTGGGGTAATGGGGCCGCCTCCTGTCTGGTCAGTACTGTTCAGCCCCGCTGCGTGACAAGGTCCGCCAGCACAATAGAGCAACAGGTGAAAGGCCTAGAGTAGTCGGAGGAGTGACTGCCTCCCACCCTGTGTCTTTTTAAGTGGACCCTGGTGCCCTGAAAAGGATGTCCTAGGCAGGATGGGCAGACATGGTTGCTTCAGCTTTTTCTGCCCATAGTTCACTATGGCTGTATATCACGGCAGGGAGTGGAATACTGGGCAGGCTAGGGTGTATGTGTGGAGTGGGACTGGGCACCTGCCCATGTGACTGGCTTCTCACCCCAACCCATGGTATGATGGAACTGACAGCAACCCGCCTGCCTGTAGTTAAGATGATTAATTTATTGGATCAAGTTCAGTTGGAGCGAGTATGACAGCTTTTGAGCTTCACTGAGCTCTTCCTCAAGCAATAATATTGAGACCAATTGAGATGCAATCTGCCCCTCTGCTCTTGCCGTGGCGGGGGTTTGGTGGTGCCCCCCCCTCACTGGAGGAAGGGGGCGAGGACGGGTAAAGCCACCGAGGTCAGCGCTGAAGAGTGAGGGGGGGAGGGAGGATGGTCATCTTGGCAATCGAGGGGGACGCTCAGGACTCCCGCAAGAGCAGGGAGTCCCAGGCGCCATTTTTGATTTCCCCGCTTGCCACCTCACTATGTTGGCAGCGGCGAGCGAGAAAGGACGCACACCCACCCACCCGCCCCCTTTAATTGCAACTCCCTGAGTTAATACTGGTCGCCAAGTAGGACCGGAAAGGAATTTTCCCCAAGCCTAATTGGCAAATGGAAGGCGAGGGGTTTTTCACCTTTCCCGGAGTGACCTGCTGATTCGGTCCTAGGGTGCGATAGAGCGTCTTGCGGGTGGTAGGCCTGAAATATCGCACTCTTGGCGGGGGGCTGGATTAAAGATAATTATTTAAAGGTTATAACAGTTAGCATAGGACGGTTAGAAAACGTCTCCCTAAGAGATGGGCAGGCCATGCATAGCCTCACAGTGCGGCCCAATGTATGGTCAGCTAAGGGTGAGAGACGAACGTCTGGACCCGCTGGGAGGACCATGTGCCAAGCAGTACGTAACAGTGCCCTCACCCTTGTTTAACCCTAAAAGGGGTATAGGTACTAACAACCCGCACTGGCCCGGGGAAACCCAGTCATCGGGGTAGGGCATAAGTTACAAGTTTGGGAGTTAGGCCGCAGGAGGTTTCCATTAGAATTAACATAAGAATATAAGAAGGGCCAGATGGCTAAGGCATTGATGGTGGGGACGGGAGCCTCTTGTGGGTTTGGGGTGGAGAACAGTTAAATGAAGGTAGGAGTCCCAGTTTAAAGGGGGAAGTGGGAGGGCTGCCCCTTCCCCCTTTTTGTTGGTTTAAAATTAATAAAGAGTGCGGCCATTCAATCCCATGAAATGTGTCCTCGTCTTCTTCCGGGCTGCGTCGACAATTGTATTTATTGTCATCTTAAATATGTGTTTGGGTCCAATGATATTCTTTCTAATACCTCTTGCTGAAGCCAATGGATCAGACCCTTCCTCTTACCATTTTCAAACTCTGTATTCTACTGGATTTCATTTTAGGCACTGATAATCATCTACTGCTAAGCAAGTGAACTATATACCTCATAAATCCAACTGCATTTCTGCTACCTCACGTTTTAACAAAGTGCTAGAGGCAGCAATAGAGCCTAGCAATTACAGATGCCAATCATACTTCCATCTGAAGAACTGATAGTTTGTCAGCTTTAAAAAAAGAAAAAAAAATTGTATACTTGGAATTGCTTTTCTGTGCAACTGCATGTTTTACCTAAGTGAAATATCCAGCTGAATTGCTATCCATCTGAAACTGTAACCACACCTTTCACATATACCTTTGGGCATAAAATATACTTAAATGCAGTAAATAACAGGAAATATGCTAATATAATTAAGTTATGAAGAATTCTGTAATATAGCAGTAAGAGGCAAAACCTTTTTCTATTCATATGAATTGTTACAACTGAAGTAAATTTGGGATCAAACTGATTGAACAGGAGAGGAGAACAGCAAGAAAAGAAACTATCAGGAGAAATTCCCTTGCCTTGTTTTACATGCTTCTGTTAGTTTTGCTGCTTTTGCCTCTCAGTCTTTCTTGTCCTTTCAGTTTGTAAGTCTAGCCTAGCCTTTATTTTTACACATGTTCAAGTGGTGGAACACAGTTTAACCAATGCTCCCTTTCTCATGGGAGGTGATGGGATGAATTTGGACTTATGTTTGTATGCTCTTCTGACTGAATCCCTGCTTGATATAAACACTTAGAATGGCAACATTATCATAAAAGAGGTATGTTTGGCTGAAAAAAAAGGTCTGAAATTGCATAATTATTTTTTTCCCCAATTTTATTTTTTTAAAGTACAAAATAACTGGATAGTTTCACTGTCACAGTGCCCATTGTTTAAAAAAATTAAAAGAACATATTGTATGTGAGAAAATTAAATACCTGCGTATGCCTCAGAAACAGCTCTGTCTTCTTTCCCTCTCCAGAGCTGGGCATGAGAACTTTTTTTGTATTGTGACACCAGCAGATAGAAGAGAGATCTTTTTGCACTGAGATCGGATGTATCTGTCTACTATAAAACAGATTAGAAAAGAATCTTTAAACTGTAAAAACAGAGCAAGAAAACAGAGGTAAACTTTTTAAGCAATCAATTCTATTCCGCACACAGCAATTACTTTTGCTGTCAGCAGGAATAAAGTTTACTACTGCAGGAAACTGTAAAAAGTCAAATGTGTTCTTGTAAAATTCAGTTTGAGCTGAAAGTAGATGAGACCACACTTCCAAATGTCCTGCCTCCTTCCATTTTCATGTTGTCATTTTATGTATCAAAACACCTTGCTCAGAAGTTGTTTCAAAATATTTATTAGGACTGCAAGAAGCCAATGTAGTATTCCTAGTTAAGAAAATTTGCTTAGCCTCTTTGCAAAGAAGATGGCATGGCCTTACACATCTTGGACCCAATTTGGACCTCTTGATTAGGTATATATTTCCTCCTGAACTTAGCAGGTTCTCTGTGTGCAAATGTAAAAGAATTGGAACTAATTGGAATGATTCTGATTAGAAACTATTCTAGGAATGATTCTGATTGGAACTAATTGGAATGATTCTGATGAGAGGAGAAGAATGGGGAGGTGGGGAAGGTGTACAATTGTAACAGGTCCTGAAAATCATGAGGAAGGGGGAGTACTGCATGAATTTATTCTGCTAATATACATTAAAATGTGATGATTAAAGGGGTTAAGAGGTAGGAGGGCCCAAGCTACTATGATGTACTACTGGCCTAATTTTAATAGCACACATTTTGCACCAGTGTTACTATGACCTCAGTGGGACTTCTGGTTTATGCTGGTGCCAGTAATGGCAAAGTAAAGCCTGCTGAGTCAAATTTTTATGGCACTTACTCACAAAGCCCTGTGTTGGTGTAAGTCCGACACACTTCAGCTTGACCTGTGCCACTATAGCACTCTTAAGGGTGGAAACCCAAGTCTTTGTTTTCCAGACACATTCCTTGTGTAGATTTGATAGATTTGTATACTTGGCAGGTGGTTGTTTTGTTTTGCCTATTTTGCTTCGTTTGCTTGGGGGAAATATACAAACAAGACTTTTGTCCACATTTCTTTCTGGCACATTTATTTTTTGAAACATTGTGGAGTCAATTAAAAAACAAGTATGCAAAACTTTCTATTTCAGAGGAAATATATGATAGGTAAAAATTGTAATACACCCCTCATGTGCAATCTGTATCAGGAGAAGTGGATGCCTTCATTGGAAAAACAAACAAAAGAAAACCCCAAATTGTAAAATTTCATAAATGAGGGATTGGAATAAGATGATGGTCTACATACCATAGATAAATCAGGTGACACTAACAGAATTTCAATCCCTAAGGTTATTAATATCATCATCAGTAGCTCTTGAAAGAGCTTTGACTGCCTAAAGGCAACTTAATTTTAAATACTGAGGGGAATCAATCAGTATACACCTAAAAATATGCATTGGGATGTGGTTTGCATATATTACAACCTTGCTTTTCTATCTGCTCTTCTTATTTATTCATTCTGAAATATAGCCCCCCCCCTTCCATTAAAGGTCTGAATTGTGGCCAGTCTGAGTGGGGGTGCAAGGTTAGGGAGACCATACATGGGAGGGAGACCTCCCCATCTTGCAGTCTTTCCTCAGAAGCTACTCATAATTGCAGACTTCTTATCCTGGTTTTCTCGTTTTTTGGTGGTTACAGTTGCAGATAAAGAAATGTGGAAGGGTGAAAAATTAAATGACAGCTCCACCAATGTAAATTGGCTTTAGCCGGAGTAGTCAGCAGCTCATCCATGAGCCAATTTTCCCATTTTCATGTGTTTCATTATCAAAGTTGATAGACTCCTGCCTTGTCAGATGGCCAAGGGCAAAGTGGAAAGGAAATATTTTGATGCCAGAAATGTCATCTAGGTGCTCTCAGGAACTGTTTCTTGCACTATGAGTAAACAGACATTTTGTTCAAGTTCCAACAATTTTGATATGGGGTGATTTCAGACATTACGCCACCACGGTCAACCACGGTGAATCCCCCTATGGGGACTGTGATGGCGTAATATCTGTTGGGCAGAAAAGTGATTCCCGCCAGATGTTCACCCCCGCGGGAATCGCTTCGACCACGTTTTTGGAGGTATGGGGTGATTTCAGACGTTACGGGCCCCGTTGGCCCCGTACCGAAATCAACCCATTCGTTCCCCGCGGGTCACCCCGTCACGCCATATCAGATGTGACGGGGGGATCCCGGCGGGGAATCCTGGAGGGGGTGGGGCTGCGCGGCGCAGCATGCGGCCACACGGCCCCGCCCTCTCCACGCACCCCGCCGCCCGCCCTCCGAGGAGACGGGCGGGCGGTGGGGCCAATGCGGCCGCCGCGTCTGGCCGAATGTGCCACGGCCCGGGATCCTGCCAGTGATCCCGGGCCGTGGCGAGCGGCCAGATGTTACTTTTTTTTGGTCCCTGTCGGGGGGCCGTTTGACCACGCTTCCCAGGACATTCCCCCGGCTAGCCCGGGAAGCGTGGTTCAAATTGACCCCTTGTGCAGATTGACCGTGGCGAACATCTGGCTGCCGCCAAACAGACGTTCGAGGCACAGTGACCACAGGTGGGTATTCACCGTGGTTCACTGTGATCTCGTAACGTCTGAAAATACCCATGGGCGGCCGGACCTCCGAAAGCATGGTCAAAGCAATTCCCTCTGGGAGAGAACACCTGGCGGGAATCATTTTTCAGCCCAACAGACGTGACATTACCACAGTCAACCACAGCGGGATTCACCATGGTTGACCATGGTAACATCACGTCTGCTCCTGGACCACGGCCCGGAATTGGCGGCCATGCCCGCTGCCAATTCTGGGCCATGGCCAATACCCCAGGGGGGCGGGTGGCCTCAGGAGCATGGGGAGGCGGGTCTGTATGGCTGCACGTTGCGCCTTGCAGCCCCCCCCCCCAATTCCCTTGAATCTGGAGGGGAATCAAATGGTGATTCTGTGCCCGGGCCAATGGGTGCCGCAGCACATCTGAAATCACCCATGGTTGTGCTGAGTAATAAATCTGTAGAATTCAGGATATTTTCTCCCACCACAAATTACTTTTGGACTACGAACACACTTTTAATTGTATTTTGAAGAAGTCCAAACAGCCTAGGTGATGCAATAAACAAGTTAACTAAATAAGTTCATTTGGACTTCATGTTCTTTGACTGCACTGCACTTAAATGCAAGACTCAGTTTACTTCAGATTTCTTGTGATCATTTCCATTATTATGTAAATATAGAGACAATTCTGTATACAGGGTTAATTTTATGTCTGGCCAATAAAGATAATTAGAAAGGCATCCTTGATGCATAGGTCTACTTCATTATTAAAGAGAGAGAGAGAGAGAGAGAGAGAGAGAGAGAGAGAGAGAGTTTAACTTTTGAAAATACTATGGAAATATTCTTTTCTTTTAGTTATTTACTGAAGCATGTAAGAACAAGGTGGTTCCCAAGACTTACTACAGACTAATGTTTTAGGTATATTTTATTGGCAACCAGAAAAAGAGCTGCTGCCCCCTCCAAACTATGGCCCTTTTCACATAGACACTCTAACACTGATAAAATGGGTGTTACATTTTATTATACACGTTGCAGAGCAGAACACCTGTAGGTGTGCTCTATGCGTGCTCTGAAACATGTACAATAAAATGTAACACACATTTTTTTGTACATGGGTGTTACATTGCAACATGTTTAAGAAAATGTAACAGCCATTTTATCAGCATCAGAATGTCTGTGGGTATTTTCAGACGTTATAATCCCACGCTCAACCACGGTGAATACCCACATGGTGAGCAAGGGACCATAATGTTTGTTGGCCTGACAGGGGATTCCCCCAGATGTTCAACCCCGTGAATCGTGGGCGAGAATCTCTTTGACCACGCAATCGGCCCTCCTGCCCGGACCATGGCCATTTCCATGGTCAATGAGATTCCCGCCTGTGATCAATGGGATCGTCACATCTGTCCCCTGACCAGGACCCGGAATCATTGGCCATGGCACCCACCCGTCTCCCAGGGGGTGGGCAGCCTAGGGAGCGTAGGGGGGTGGGACTCTGCGGCCGCACGTTGGCTGTGGAGCCCCGCCCCCTCCCCCGATTCCCCGCCGGGATTAGCCAGCACGTCTGTTGGCCATGCCATTTTGATCCCGGTGGGGGATCAATTGGTGATTCCACGACGGGGCCAATACTGGCCCCATCAGGTCTGAAAATACCCTGTGTGAAAAGGACCTATATAACAAAATAAAGATTTATGCATAGGATGGTTCTATCATGTTTATGCTTGGGGAGAATAATCAGTCTCATTATTATTTACCTCTCATGATCTGAAGTTCTGACAGCCTGGTCATATACACAAAAAGAGAACTAGGATAGCATGCAACATAACATTTGTTTTCTTTTCCTTTTTCCCTCTCTTTTTAAAAATGTTGCTTTTGCTTAGTTTCCCCATGTCTTTTGTTTGGTTATTTGCCTTTTTTAGTTTTATAGCTTAGTTTGCTTGATGACTTCTAGTCTGTTTGTAGCTCTTATTGTTTTTCTTTAATGCATTGCACAGCTGAGTTTTCTTTGTAGAACTAGAAGGGACCTCAAAGGTTAGCTAGTCTGATGCCTGGTGTTGTTGCATGAAATCCACACTACAACACCCCTGACAGATGGTTACCTTTCCTTTGTTTGTTACTGTGTTTGGAAACCTCCAGTGATTCCAGTGTCTCCCTAACATAGGGTCATAGTTACAGAAAAAAATATAATAACAAAGCTCCAATCTTTCATAGTATTTCATAGTATGTTATTCTTTCATAGTAAATTTTGCATTTCAGAAGTAGGGCTGAGTTATAGCCGCTCTCCTACCCACCCCCTGCTCTGCTCTCTCCCCTTTCCTTGCATGGTGTCCCCACAGGTTTTGTCAGCATTAGCTGAGCCTGCTTTAGCATAGCAGATAGAACTATTAGGATCATCATCTTGGTAAGATTTCCTGCATAACACAGGCCTTACATCTGGGGGCTACATTCCCTATCAGCATTGGTAGCTTTCTGTTTGAATGCCACGCTGCCCTGTGCACATTATGTACACTTGAGGGCAATAGAACGTAAGTTAGTCATGATATAAGGGGCAGTGTCAAAGCATTTCCAACCATATCAGAGAAAATGTTCTCTTTTTGTGTGTGCTTTGTCAGTTATAACTTATGGCACACAGGCCAGAGGAAATCGTATGGATCGCTTTTTTCATCCTCCTCCAAAAAACAAGTGAACATGGCTGAGTAAGTGAATCCACCTGGTTGTTCCGCCGGGTCTTCAAGGAGGGGGGTGGGTAGGGTGGGGGGTATTTTTCAGCTGCTATGTTATGTATTTTCTATCTTATAAGTGCCCATTTTATTTATAGATATGATATGTTGTATTTTTAATAATTTTATTGTTATAGTTTTATGTTGTATGCTGCCCTGGGCTGCCAATGTGCAGGAGGGTGAGGGTTATAAATTTTTTGTAAAGTAAAGTAAGAGATATGTATTTTAGAGTATGCAAAAAAAAAAAAAAGCACACAAATGACTCTTCTTCTTTATGAGAATGGTCTCACAAAACCATTGAAAATTAATCACTTGATGTCTAAATGCTTTCCCTTATTTTTGGAATGCAAAATTATTCCTTCTTGCAATGAACAGATTATATTTTAACTATACCTGGAACCAAAACATCTAATTTGTTTCTAGACTCTGTTTGTGTGTGTGGGGAATGGAGGCCCCCAGGGGCAGGGGGTGACCCTGGGGGAGGTATTCACAAGGGGGAGCACACGCACTTTCACCAGGAAAGGGGAAGTGGCAAGGCTATGCACGAAAAACAAGCCCTCAGGGTGGAATAGGGCTAGCAGGATGCGTAGTCCCCAGCCTGTTTCATCATCGGGCATCTGGGTGGTCACATGCCTGGGTTGCCACGGGAGCCACACACACACGGGTATAGGAGGGGGCCCGGGCGAGGGGGTGCGAGTCGTGGGTAACGGGGGTGCAAGAGTCCCAGGCAGGGGGGGCAGCAGGATAGGGCTTACACTCCAGGGAAGGGCCCCGGGGGGGGTGCTCCCCTGACACCACAGAGGAAAAGCTCTTACCTTCACTGGTATGGTTACACAAGCACTCACACTCTCAGGCACCTCACTCACTCCTTCAAGCTTACAGACAGACAGGCAGGCAGGCAGGCAGACAAAGACAAGCTACAAGTTTCGCACTCCAAGCGGGAACTACAAGGGGGCCAGTCTCACGGCACAAAGGCTCGATCACCAGCGTTTGTCTCTAGCCCTACATCGGGCTTTTATTCCCCAGCGTGGGGCGTTGGCTGAGCCGCGCTGAGCGATGCAGCGTAGGGGGCGTGGTCGCTTCGGGCGTGGCTCCGCCCTCTGTGCGCCTGCCGGAGAGCGGCCCTGCGGCGTCCTGGGGTTTGTCTGAGCGGCTCTCTGTTGGGGGCTCCCTATTGCGGGGAGGAAGGTTTTCCCGCTGGCGGGGGTTGAGCTGTGGTGGCGGCGGGTCTGCCGCAATGGGGGAATCCCCGGACCCCGGCAGGGGTGGCGTGGCGGCGTTGGTGAGGGCTGGGATCCTGACAGTGTGCAGACGAGAAATACTCCACGTATGTAATATTCCTTAGGCAGAAGAAATAATTCAGAGCAGTGTGGTGAGATGCAACGGTCTTGTTGTCATTATTTTGGGATAGATACATTATTTACTAATGCTGTAACCACTGAGTTGCTAACAAAATGCCAGCTAAACCCCTTTACATCACATAACACACCGTCCTGTATTCTACATCTTCCGATAATTTGACTGCAAATCATGCTTTTAATTGGCACCGGTTTTAGATTAATTGTACAATTTCCCTGTAGCTTTGCCACCTGCGGGTGATGGGGCCATCTCAGCCTCATGTCAAAAAAAGTATTTACAGTGGAATCCACTTAAGTAGAACTTGCATAACTTGAATTTCTGGATAAGTCAAATTTGTTTACCATGGCCTCAGGTCTATGGGAATTCTCCCATTCCCTCTGGGTCCCAGCCCATTTGTTCTGCAACCCAACCCAGTCAGGGCCATGTCTGCAGTGTTTATGGAAATTTCTTGCTCTTGATCTGGATGAGTAGAATTCTAAGTCCTGATAAGCTGAATTTTTAAGATGCATAGAGTATACCCACTGAACTGAAAATACCAGGATCTTGAGTGATAACTTGGCAGCATGTGGTTAAAATACTGTAGTATATACCTTGTCAGGGTATAACTTCATGTCGGGTAGTCTGGAGATGGGCATTAGGGAACATAAGTTCTCTCCATCTCCAGTCCTCTGGGCGTGCAGACTCACACTAGATAAAAACAAATGTGTACACGCCACAGTGGCAACCTGCTTCAGGTCAGGAAGCTGCTGCTGTGGACACGGTTCTGTCTGGGTGAGGCCACAGAACAAATGTTCACACAGCCAGGAACCTGGGGTGGGGAGATGCACGAACATGCGGCCACCCACCCCTGTGCTGTGCCCAGTGCCCCACCCTCACCATGATGGGCAGCCATGGTGGCCTATAATAGCCACCACGGTGGCCAGCCATGGCAGACCCAATTCGGGCCAAGAGGAACAGATGTGCAAACATGCTCTGGCCTGTTTTGTCCCGATCAAGTTGGTGATAGCTGACTTCAGCCATTTGCCAAGGTGAGAGTCCTGGCTAGCTGCCAACACATGCAGGGTCAGTCCGGGTGAACATCTGCTGGCCCAATAACAAACGTGACAGTGGCCTGTGGGTCAAAGCAGTCAGAATGCGCCAGAGTGGGTTACTGACACATTTGTTTTTACCCACTGACAACCAGGCAGAGAGGTGTGTGTGTGTGTGTGAGAGAGAGAGAGGGAGAGAGAGGGAGAGAGATTCTGCCAGTTCTGACTGGAAATTTCAAGCATGCTGTAAGGGGATTGAGAACCAGATTTTCCTGTTTCTAGCCCATCCAGAATCAGAACTGCTCTGACTCTGCTTCTGAGGACATGGAAGGGGATTTGAGATGGAAAAACCTGGTGCTAACTTAATCCAAGTATCAGTTTTCTCCATCTGCCGATTTTATTTATTTATTTATTTTATTTAAAAACATTTATAGCCCACCCATCCTGCCACAGGCAGCTCTGGGCAGTGAACAGCATTTCAAATTATAATATTAAAACAATTTTAAAATATTACCAAACGGGAGGCATACAAATATCTCCAACCCCCCACCCATCCTCCCTCTAAAAAGCCAGGTGGAACAGTCACATCTTGCAACAGCATTAAAATGAGATCTGGGGCCAAACAAGTCTCCACTGGCAGGGAGTTCCACAGCCGCGGAGCGGCCACCGAGAAGGTTCTCCCCATTGTGGTCTCTTGGAAGACTCAGGGGACCTCAAGGAGAGAGCCCCCTGATGACCACAGTGGCCAATCCAGGACCCAGGGGTGTGTGTGAGGAGGTCCCGCAGATAGGTCGGTCCGAGGCCATTTAAGGCTTTATAGGCCAGCACCAACAGCTTGAATTGGGCCTGGAAGACTACAGGCAGCCAGTGCAGAGATTGAAGAACTGGTGTAATATGTTCACGGTGGCCCAGTCCCACCTGACACTCGGTGCTTGGCTGCCATTGGGGACTGAATGTGGGTGAGCTAATTGCAGCTGAATCTAGACAAAACTGAAATTATGATGGTTGGCCAGTCCTGTCACCTGGGGGAGAATCTGAACACCCATCATTGATGGGCTCCAGCCCCCTCTAGTTACTGAGGTTTTGCAGCCTTGTGGTGCTCTTACAACATCAACCGTCAGGTTGTGGCAGTGGTCAGAAGCACTTTCCACTAACTACATCTGGTGAGAAGACTGCAATCCTATCTTTCAGATTTCAATCTGGCCACTGTCACACGTGCTTTTGTAACTTAGGGTGCTTTCTGACGTCTATTAAAGTGTACTTATGGCTTCAGTAGGGATGTATGAACGCGGTTTGGAACTTCAGGGTTTGGCCCGAACTCAGGGTGTTCGACCCGTTCGCGAACACCCCGAATTCGAACCGCCCCCTCTCCAAACTAGCCGAACGAAGTTTGGGTTCCAAACCCATTCGGGTGGGGGCAGGGAGGAACCCAGTTTTCCTTCCCCCCTCCAGGCTGCACAGGTGGAAGGGGCACCGGTGAGCACCTCCACCCCACCCTGCCCAGCCTCGAAAAATTTGTTTAACCCCCCCTACCCCAGGGATCGCCCTACCTGGTGGTGCTGGGGTGCGGTGGAGGGTCTGGCAGTGGGTCTGGCAGCAGCGGCAGTGCTCCAGAGTGCTTCAGGCTGCTACTAGGCCTTCTGGGTCAAACTGGAAGGCCTAGTAGTGGTCTGAAGCGCTCCGGAGCACCACTGCCACCAGACCCATTACTGCTGCTGCCGCCGGACCCAGGGCCGGAGCCCCGGCATCATCAGGTAGGTCAGGCTCTGGGTCCAGCATCAGTGGTGGCAGTGGCAGTGGGTCTGGTGGTGGCGGCACTCCGGAGTGCTTCAGGCCGCTACTAGACCTTCCAGTTTGACCCAGAAGGCCTAGTAGCAGCCTGATGCACGCTGGAGTGCCGCTGCTGTTGGACCTGCTGCCGTCAGACCCAGGGCCGGAGCCCCAGCACCACCAGGTAAGGCAATCCCTGGGGTGGAGGGGTTAAAAAAATTTTTTTCAAGGCTGGGTAGGGTGGGGGGGAGAGGTGCTCCCTGGCACCCCTTCCACCCACACATCCTGGAGGGAGGAGGAAAAACTGTTCCCCCCCAAATGGGTTCGGACAGAACCCTGAATGGGCCAAACACCGAACCGCATGGTGTTCGCACATCCCTAGAGTTCAGGTGGCATGATGTGCATGTAAATTAGGTGCAACTTTGATAATGCCAAAAAGGTGCACTGCACATGATTAAAACTTTTCAGTGCTGGATTTTGCAGCTTGGCCAAGTGCATTTGTCAGTGTACTGAAAAGGTTCAATCATGTGCAGCACACCTTTATGATGTTATCAAAGTCATGCTTAATTTGCATGTACGTCCCCACCACCCGAACTCATAAGTACACTTTAATGTACATCGGAAAGCACTTTTAGAAGATAGACTTTTGTAAACTGAAGCCCTTGAAGCCTGTTCAGGGCTCCCGGTGGTGCAGAATGCGGTGATTTGTCCTCTGACAGGGTGGGTCATTGAGAGCTCATTACACTAGTGCTCCAGAGTCTTCACTGGCTTCCAGTAGTGTTCCAGGCACAACTGACTGGCTGGTCTTGACCTACAGAGCCGTAAACAGCTGGGGCACCACATATCTAAAAGACCACCTCCTCCCCTATAGTCCCAAAGGTCAGCCAGGGATGCCTTCTTGCAAGTCTCGTCATTGCACCATATTCATATGGAAAGGTTGCAAAGAGAGGTGTTTGTGGTGACTGTTCTACAGTTTTGGAATTCCCTTTCCCCACCATAGCCCAAGCCTGAACATTTTGCTGGGCAATGCAAGACTTACTTGGTCAGGCATTCAACAGGTAGAGAGACAGGGATCTGGCTGGATTTGGCGATGTATTTTAACTGGATTTTTATTTAGTTTATTTGATATTTTATTGGGTTCTTATTTTCTCATACTTGTATTGCTATTTTATTTCATTAGCTTCCCTGAGCCCTTGGGGAAGGGTGGAATAGAAATTCCAATAAATAAAATAAATCAACGTATAATACTAAAAGGACAGCAAAAATGCCACCAAGGAGCTGCCAGGTTTGTTAAAGCCTTGTGTCTGTTATAATAAAGGGTCGTACAGTGAGGGTCTGCTACTCTTGATTTATTGACTTAAATGAAACTACTCGTGTACATGCCTAAGTGCTTTGTTGGACAAGGGGCAGTGTTCTCAGTAATGTGGCCTGTTGCCTATTTTAAATAGGAGGTCAGAACTAAATGATCTTAACATTCCATTCTGGCCTTAAAATCTATAAATATATGAAATTATATGCATCATAAAGGTCCCTTTATAAAGTACGTGCAAGGCACCATTAACAAAGGGAAAGTCTTGCAGTGCTCTTTTGCTCCTTACTCAGATAATGAGAGTTTAATGTGAAGGAGGACTTAGAAAAGACTACGGAATGGCTAGGAAAAGGGGTCTGATCTTGCAAGACATCTACAATTGCAATTGATGTCAATAGGATCGCTTCTGTCAGGTGCATCTTATAATTGGGGCCAAGTGGCAACAGGATCAGGATCAGGACCAGGCAGGAGTTGCAGCAGGATTCAGTCTAGGCAGGCATCAGAGTTGGGAAACAATTCAGAACATGGTCAGAGTCAAGCAGAGGGTCAAGCCAGGGGGCTCAGTTTAAGGCAGACAAACAGGTCAAGCTAGAGCAGGACGGGGAGGCAGGATATGCAGAAGGCCTAAGTGTTGCTTTGCCTGCCTTCCCTTTCTGTGTGGCTTTTATACTGATAGGCACAACTAACGGCCAGTCAGAGCTTGGTGCGTGGGGAGCTCCAACAGCTAGTCAGAGAGTGAAGCAGAGCCAGCAGAACTAGATTAAGAGCTCAAACCTGGCTACAATGGTTGCACTGCAAAACCAGCCACCGTGCCCAAGGGTGCCGGTTCAAGCCTGGATCCTGACACCTTCCTAAATATTTGTGAGGTTTAGATATGTGAGGGCCTGCTATTTTATGTAAGAGGGATTACTGCTATTAGCCATACAACTGTCCAAATTCAATTTTAACTTAGGGTTAAATCAAACGAGACGATAGCCTACATTAACCTTCACCAGGCATGTTCCCGTATGCCAGTCTATTAGGTGTCCACCCCACGTCCACCACAGAGCCCCCACTCCTGGTGGAGTCCAGGAACATCACAGGCCCATTGTGGGTCAATCAGGGATAAGGCTAATGGCTAATGCAACCTTGCCTGCATCAGGTCCACCATAGCCATAGAGTCCTGCCTAGAATGCCTGGCTAGCTGAGAGGCAAGAGTGGTAAAAATCTCCTTCCCCTGTGGCTGCCTCTCAGATGAGAGGCAGAGGGTAGACTGTGTGGGAGGGGCATCTCTAGCACACCTTCCAGCTGAGAGGCAGCTGTGGGAGAGGGAGATCTCTAATGCTCCTCTCAGTTGAGAGACAGGGGAGGGAGATTGCTAGCACCAATGGTGGAATCTGCCACAAACACATGAAATACAAGCAGGGGGCTGCCCATTTATTGGGTTGGACACACTTAAACATGAGTGGAGGTTTCACAGGGGCTGCATGGAACGAACATGGATTCTAGTGGGCTATAGTCTCATTTGATTTCATCCTTAGTCTTTACCCAGTCAAATCTGATATTGACCTCAGGGAGAAATTTTGTCAAGTTAGGATGAAGTAATGATTTTAGCTTCTGGTCTGTTGTTTGAGTGCTGTTAATGTATGATAAGTACTATGAAATATAAGGCATTGCCCTTGACAAAAAGAGCTTAGAGTCTAGTTAAAAGTTCCTATCCTGCTTCACTTAATGTTTTGACATTTCAGTTATTTCAGTAGTAATACTGAATTCCCACGCCCCAGGGTGGCCCAGTGGTCATCAGGGGATGCCCTGCTGGAAGTACCCCGCTATAGATTGGTGGGGACTAGGGATGCGCGAACGCAGTTTGGCTGTTCGGAATTTGGACCAAACTCGGTCTGTTCGGACGTCCGAACTGAACGTCGGAACCGAACTCTCGAACAACCAAACAATTTGGTCATTTTCGGATGAGTTCGGATGAGTTTGGGGGTGGGAAAAACGTCTTTCCAGGGCCAAAAAAATCAGGTTTCGGTTTTGATTTCATTTCGGTTTCGCTATTTTTGAATGTTTGGTCAAGTTCGGCCAAACCGAGCTCGACTGAACCGAACGATCAAACCTGAAATCGGGTTTCGAACCGAACGACCGAACATCCGAACCACGTTCTGTTTGCCCATCCCTAGTGGGGACCAACAGGCAGGCATTCTCCACGGCTGCACCTGTGTTGTGGAACTCACCCGCGGTGAATGTCCATCTCAGCCCTAACCTTCTCACCTTCAGGCATCAATGTTAGACATAGCTCTTCCACCAGGCATTCAGTGATGGGGATGGGTTTGGGGAGATTTAAGGGAGTTGGGGGGGTTGTTTTATTTTATTTTTGCCCACCAGAATAGATGTTATTGTTTTAAATGTTGTTTTTTTTGTGTGTGTGGAATAAGTGATAGAACTTTATTGATAAATTCAAGTGAGAGACTGGACGTAGAAATTATAAAAACAGCATTACAGTTCTAGTCATTTTTTAAGGGCCTTGCGCTGGCATAGGGCCAAAACCTGCAAGCAGCTGGAGGGACAGGTGTGTGGGCACAGGTGGAAACAATGTTCTCCTGGCCCCATGACCACACTCCCTGTGAAAAAATGGTGGCTATTCCCCTTTCGCCAGCATTACAGTGGGGTGCACAAACCATGGAGGGGGTGTCCAGCCCACTGGGTGAGCCCCGCTGCGGCAGTGGGTACCCCACCTGGGGACTGCCTAGCGACCCCGCTTCAACAGCCAGCTTGGCCATGCCTGCACCCACTTACTCCTGCTTGGATTAGGAGTATGGCAGGCACAGCCATAGGGAAACATGTAGGGATTGTCTGGAGTCCCTGGAGCTGCTGGACACCCAGCCTACCAGCCCCTGAACCTCACAGCACACACCCAGGTTGTGAGAGCCCTGGCCAGTCCTCAGCAAAGTCCTGCCCCTCCTCCGCCTCACTGTGTGCCACGGTGCTGACCAGAGCTGCGCCACATGTGGAACTAGCCGAGGCTCACACAGGTGTGTGTGTGTGTGCTCTGAGGTTTGGAGGCTGGCCGGGTAGGTATGCAGTGGCTCCAGGGACACCAGGCAATCCCCGGCTGCCTCCCTGTTTCTGTGCATATGTGTTCCAACTCCTCCTTCTGTCATGGAGTGGAGCTAGAGTTGGCGCTGTGGTCGTTGGGGCCCCAGCGTCCTCTGCTGGTGCTGTTTCCCGCAGCGCCAGGTCATAGCTGGATAGCGGTCCTTGTGTTTAGAGCTGAAATGAATATTGAATTCTCCCTATTTGTTTAATTTCCCTATGAAACATTTAATCAAATATCCATTTCAGATTTTTTATTTAGATTTTTTTAGCCATTTTGCTACTCTGGTTACTTCATTTTGATTATTTTGCATGAGCAATAGTGCTAATAGCATCTGAAAGAAAGCAACCAAAATACTGAAATAACGGAAAATACTGAAATAGCAGCATTCCTGCTGTTTTCAGGCTTTCCTTGCTGTTTTCCATTATTTTTTGCAAGTTAAACACGGCTGCTAAGGGCTGGTTCCAAGCACCATTTGTGGTCCTCATGATCTGGAACTGGGGAGATCAAAACATGCTGACTAAGAGCTGGGGAAGTGCTGTAAATTGCCATGAAGTGCTGTAGAACAGCCAAAAACTCTTGTAAAGTTCCTGGAAAATGACAAAAAGTGACAAAAAGTCCTGGAAAGTGAGGAAAAGTCTGAGAAAGTGATGAAAATGATGAGAAAATGGCAAAAGTGCAGAACTTGAAAACTGATGAAATGCCGATGGACACTCGCAGGTACTCCTGAAAGGTCGGTATTTCCCTTTTAGAATGGAAACGCTCTCATCTCAGCCCTACCCGATTCCAGTCTATTTTATTTGGATATTCTGAGGGTTATCTGAAAACATCAATAATATTTGTGAATAGGAAATACACTATCTACTTCAGCCCTACTCGTATTTTTTTGAAAAAAAATTGTTTGCCATTTGTAATGTTTTGTGGGTGGCTTTGTAGATACCACATTTATTCACTCTAACAACATATTGGGTGCTTTCAGTCATCACAGGGAGTGCCATGTGCCTTCATGGCAGCACAATTTGGGATTATCTCATAGTGGCAACTTCCGTGACATCTGAACAGGTAAGCCACGTGGTTTACTTAGGCAAGCCACAGTAGAATCCACTCAGCCTGGGTGTGCATACCAAACAGCTGATGGGGGTGTTCCTCTAGCCTCCCAACTAGGGCTGTAGCGGAATGTCGCAGCGGTAGCTATTTCTTCCGGAAATAGCATTTCCGCAATTAGTGGTACAGCATGGCACAGGCTTTCATTCCACTAGTTTCATTCCGCTACTTCCGCAGTTCCGCTAATTTCATTCCGATACTTCCACAGGCTTCGCAAAATAGCAGAAACATGACATGTTTGCTACTTCCGCCATTCCACCAGCACCACAAAATAGCAGAACAGCAGTTTTCCGACAGTTTCTGCAATTTTTCTGCAATTCTGTAATTTGCAGAATGCTTGCAGAATTAACGGGATGTCCGCAGAAAAGCTGCAGTGTGGCGCTGGCAATTCCGAAATGGCAGAATTGAATCACAGTGCAGTAACAGCTGCTGCCGCATCAACCCTACTCCCAACCAGCTGTTTGGTGGTTGAGGTGTGAGTGCTCCTATGGGCTCGAGCCTCAGACTCACCTTGCAGTGGGGCTGGGTGGAGCCTAACAGATGGGAGGGTGACTGTTAGCCCAGTTTAGTCCAGATGCTCAGCCTTCACCCGAGCTGTATTGCTGACCCTCTCTGGCCCATGTGTACCATAGTAGCTGGACGCCCGCCCCAAGGTGGACGTGGGCGAACATCTGGCAGCAACCTAACTGACGAAGAGGTGACTCCTGGGCTACCAACGATAGATCCATTCAAATGTCAGGGAAGTTGCTACTGTATGGTAACTCCAACACAGTCTAGTTATTCTGGAATGAGCCATAATTAAACATCAGGGTTTTTACTGCTATTTTTACAGTGTAATTATAAAACTATTCCATCCATTCCACTTCTGAACCCAACATTTCATTTGCTTCTCTTATTTCTCTTTTAAATTCCATATGCCATTTTGTCGTTAACATCTACATTTTATAGCACCGTGTGTAACAATCACAGATTGCTTTATTTCTCAGCATGGGATGCTGGGGAATTACCCACAACCAGTCATCGTGGCTGATCCCAAGCCCTGCATAGCACATGCGCAGGACACACGGTGCACAGCTACACCTACACATGTAACTTGTGCTCACTCCACACGCAGGTGTGCGTGCAAACTGTATACATGCAAACCATGTGCATGAATCTGCATAAGTGCCCAAGCTTAATCTGTGTATAGAGGCAAGGTTGGGATCACACCCTATGTTTGTATCCAGCACAGTGCAAATTCCTGGCCTTTCATTGGTTTTAGCACACTTTCACTAGGAGGGGTGCCTGGAGCCTGAGATATGCCTATGGTCTCTATGGCCCTTTTCACACAGACACTCTAACACTGATAAAATGGGTGTTACATTTTATTATACATGTTTCAGGGCTGCAGTTGTGCATTATGGGTGCCCTGCAACATGTATAATACAATGTAAAACCCATTTTATCCATGTTAGTGTCTGTGTGTAAAGAGCCTATGATTTTTGGCTTTGCTCAGTGGAAAAGTGTGGTATGTTTTAGGCTGTTTTTACATGGATACCACCCCCCTTGCTGGGTGTGTGGGCAGGTGTGCGGGGGGGAGGTGTCTGTGAAAACAGCATGGTGGTGGGTGGATGAATGGGTGGCCGCCCATGTAAAAACCACAGCGCACGCCCATTTCCACCCATCACCTACCCACGGAGCCATCCAGAAGAACGGAGCAGGCTCCGTGGGTGGAGGTGTGTGTGTGTCCATGGGAAAGGGCACACCCACACACCTCCACCCACTGCATCAGCACCCCCATCCCCCCATCCACCACTGCCTGTGTAAAAAGGGCATTAGATTAACTAAATATCTCCAATTCAGAACTATGCCATTAGGTATTTAAGTACCATAGTACATAAATACAATATTAGGAAGGTTCCTGGCACATGCTTTTTAATGGTACAAGTTAATCTTATTTCCTTCAAACAAAATATAAGCTAACTCCATATTGGAAGGCAAGGTGCGGTATGAAGAGGTTATAAATGCTTCTCTGAAATTGTAGAATTTGTTCTAGTTTGTGTAGCAGTGAAATTAAATAAGGCATGCTATAATAATAATTATTTTTTTATCCAAGAAGTTTTACATTTCTGCTATACATATACATCAAAGCTATTGCTAAAATAGACTTGCCTTCAAAGAAACCAGATTAAGCCATTTAGTGTTGTCTACCACCAGGTCATAAATTGCATTTCCCTTTTTGCTAAATTAGCCTAATCCATTAATCCTTATATAAAATGTAAATGTTTATAGTAGACAATTAAGACTAAGACTCTATCATATTATAAGTCTGATTTATTATTCAATTAAATTGAGCCCTTTTTACATTTTTTTCCTGTTACAATAAAATTGGGACTACTTTTAAATCAAAACATATTCCCTGATCCTGGAAACACCTACGTATTTATAGTTCTTTAAAATATATAAAATATTACTTTATAAGTCTACTTTTGATTGTCTGCATTCTCTCTCTCATAGAAAATGTCTTAAATGCATAATCATATCTCAGTGGTCTTCCCAAAAAAGTACAAAAACTGAATCACTGAAGAAAAGATATTGGGTATTTTCAGACGTTACGAGATCACGATGAACCACGGTGAATACCCACCTGTGGTCACCATGTCTCGAACGTCTGTTTGGAGGCCGCCAGATGTTCGCCACGGTGAATACCCACCTGTGGTCACCGTGTCTCGAACGTCTGTTTGGAGGCCGCCAGATGTTCGCCACGGTGAATCCCCACATGGGGTCAATTTGAACCACGCTTCCCGGGCTAGCCGGGGGAATGTCCTGGGAAGCATGGTCAAATGGACCCCCGGCAGGGACCAACAAAAAGTAACGTCTGGCCGGTTGCCACGGCCCGGGATCCCCAGCGGGATCCCGGGCCATGGCGCTTCCGGCCTGATGCGGCGGCCGCAGTGGCCCCGCCGCCCGCCCGTCTCCCTGGAGGGCGGGCGGCGGGGTGCGTGGAGGGGGCGGGGCCGTGCGGCCGCACGTTGTGCTGCACGGCTCCGCCCCCTCCCACATTCCCCACCGGGATCCCCCCGGCACGTCTGTTGTGGCGTTACGGGGTGACCCCGGCGGGGAATGAATAGGGTGATTTCGGTACGGGGCCAATGGGCCCCGTAACGTCTGAAATCACCCATTGTCTCATCTTGCTGTTCCAATGAGCAGACTGTTTTTGGTACCAATCTCTCATGCTTATTTCCCAAAATAATTTTACCAGATTTCTTTGATTTTCTTTGATACATAGTATTAAAGAAAATGGTGTATTTCTGTAAAGTCAACTTTAGTAGGCTTTTGTCTTTCTCCCCGGTGAACTCATATATTGGGTATTTTCAGATGTTATGAGATCACGCTCAACCACAGTGAACCACGGTCAATCCCACAGTGGGGCCAAAGCGCCCTGAACGTCTGTTCGGTGGCTGCCAGATGTTCACCACAGTCAATATCCTCATGGGGTCAAAATCAACCATGCTTCCAGACCTCTGGCCTGGACCATCTCCGAAAGCGTGGTCAAAGAGATTCCTTATGGGAAACAAAAAAAAATAACGTCTGGACGGCAATCACTGGCCGGAATTAAAGGAAATGATTCCCAGCCGGGGACAAACACACAATGTTGCTGCCAGGCAACCAGTAACAACACAGGCCATGGAGGGAGATTTAAAGGGCACACAGGAGCAGGGAAACATGGCGAGATGGAGCGAGGCGGGAGGCAGAGGAGAGTGGCGGGCGAGAGAGCGAAGGAGGAGGTGGAGGCGCAGGTGGAGGAGGAGGTGGTCATGCTGCACATACAGGAGGTGCAGGGACAGCAGCAGCATCAGCAGTCGGGACAGGCCGCCCTAGGGACATCGACTGGACCGGGGAGGAGGCACCCCAGAAACGGGTAAGGGGAATGAAGGGGAGCAGACCTGGCAGCACAGGAGCACCATGGGGGGCCGGGGGAATGGGTGGCCAGCCAGCAGGTGAGGGGTATGGGGGAGGGATGCGGGATCAGGGCGGAACAGCACCCGAACATCCAACCACCACCCCGCTTCTGATCTGCAGACACGCGAACGGGCCCAGGAGCCCGAGCCCCTGGAGGAGATGGGCCCTGTCCAGGCAGAGGAGGAAGAGAAGGAACAGGAGGTGGAGGAGGAGGAGGAGGAGGAGGAACCAGCAGGGAGAAGGGGGAGAAGGCCGTACCACCGAGGGGGCTAGTGGCAGCTCCAGGAGACCCGGGACTTCATCCATATCTGGGGCACCCTGGAGCATCAGCTGGAGCTAGCACTCAATCAGCGCAATGAGCACGTGTTCCAGGAGATAGTGCGGGAAATGGAGGTGGCAGGGCATCACTGGACCGTTGCCCAGTACCACTCCAAGGCCAACGAGCTGAATAGGGGGTACAAGGCCATACAGGACAACAACCAGTGGTCCGGACACGGACTCCAGACCACCACCTTCTATGATGCCCTGGATTTCATCCTCCACATGAAGGGATCAATCGTTGCCCCACGCCTCGTGGGGAGCACTGTGGTCCAGGGCAGGGAACGGGTCAAGGTACCCCCTCCCCTCATCGGCCCACAAGAAGGCACACACTCCAGGGCCCCAGACCCACAGGAGGAATGCCCCAGGACCTCGGAGACCAGCAGGACCCCCTCAGACAGCAGCCTGGAGAGCCTCCTCCCCCAGGCTGGACAGCCGGACTCCGAGGCTGGCACCCTCATCACCCTCAGCCACTGGTCTCAGGGGGAACACAGCAACACTGAGGGGCTGGCCTTGGAGGGATCGGAGATGGACATCGAGGGTAAGCAGGCAGATGGAATGGGGGGACGGACCTGGGCCATGGGGGGAGGGGGGTGGGGACAGCCCAGCCAGGGGTCAGGCCCCACCCAGGCCTGCCAGCCCACAACATGGGTCTGGACCACCACAGAACAGGGGGAGCGGATGATTGCAGCCGTGGACCGCATGGAGGCAGTCATAGAGGGCTCCCTGGAGCGGACAGAGGCAAGGGACCAGAGGCTCCAGGCAGAGGTGTGCCTGGAGTGGAGGTGGGAGTGCAGGGAGCATAGCAGACAGGTAGAGGCATTTGGGTGGCAGGAACAGCGGGAGCATTCTGCCTTCTGCCAAGATGGACAGGTCCCATGATATTGGGACCTCCCTGCTCCTATACGCGGGCACTATGTGTGCCTATATGATGGCAGCCACACCACCGGGCACCCTGCCTGTCCAGGGCCCCATGCAGGGCCCCTCGGTGCCCCCAGCGCCTCCCCAACCACCCCAGCCCCTCCACACCAGCAGGGGTCCTGCATCTGCCTCCCGGACTCTATAGGCCTCCGAAGAGAGAAGCCACCCAGGGGGTCATCTCAGGTCCCAGGTCCTCCCTCCCTCCCACCCCCGCCTGCCCCTCTAGACACAGAGGCCTCCCAGGACACCGTTGGGGACACAGACAGCTGGGGGGGAGGGCAGCTCCCAGAGCTCCAGGCCACCCACAAGGTGCTTGAGGGGGCTCCCCAGGAAATGCAGGGGTTGGGGGGATGAGGGGGAAAGGGGAGGGTGGTCTGAGGGGGGGCAGTGGTGGTGGGGGCATGGGTAACCAGGTGATATAGTAAACGCACGAATGACACTGCCACCTCCTGTGGTCTGTTCAGTGGCCCAGCGGTGGTGGGAGGGTGGACCATGCCCATATAGGGGCTCACCCAGGGAATCCTCCAGGACTCCTGGGGGGTGGGCCAGGTGGTGTGCATCCTCACACCTGGGCCTCCTGGCTGATGTGCCTGGGAAGGGCAGCACGGGTGTGTTTGGCGTAACAGTACTCCCTCGGGTTGTCCGTATTCACAAACAGAGGCACAGGGTTGGGAGGTTGGGTAGGCATGGGGTATTTGAGGGTGGCCCCATTGGTCTTGCACACATTGTGCAGCATAGAGCAGTTACAGATCACCAGGGCCTGAGGTCTCCACCGTGTAGTCAAGCCTACTGGCGAGGCTCCTCCAGCACTGCTCGAGGGCCCCGAACGCCCGCTCAACCACAGTCCTGCTGGCACACGTGAAGATGTCAATGAACCGCCCCCAGTGGTCCATGACCACCTGCAGCTGTAGGGAGTGATACCCGTGCCTGTTGACATACTCTGCGGCCTCCTTTGTGGAGGGGCAGAGGATCTCAATGTGGGTGCCATCCACGGCGCCCATGCAGTTTGGGAACCCGCCAGTCATGAAGCCGGTCATCACGGGCCCCTGATCCACTAGTTGGATCACCCTGTCCAGGAGTACGCCCTCCACAGCTGCGCAGACATCTCAGAGGATACAGGCCATGGTGCTCACCCCAACACTGAAGTGCTGCAAGACGGACTGGCAGGAGTCTGGCATTGCCAGAACCTAGACCCAGATGGCCACCCGCTGGACCATGGGAATGGGGTTCCTCATGGGGGTGTGCTGCCACTTTAGCCAGGGTGTGAACAGCTCCACGAGCTGCAGGAGGGTGAGCTTGTCCATCCGGAAGTGTGCCCTCCAGTCAGCCTCATCCCACTGATCCAGCACCTGGGACCACCAACCTTGGGCCCACTCCATGACCCATAACCGCTGGGCAATGGGCATAGTGAGCAGGGCAGCCCGCCGCATGGTCTCCCTCCCTTGGAGGTGCCCGGCCACCTCACAGATCAGGCCTGGTCTGGCCATGGCTCATGGCCTGTAAGTCCACCCTGGACACCCACTGTGCCCTGAGCCAGGCCAGGGAGCACCTGCAGCCTTGGTGAGCCCTGTGGGCCCCTGCAGCGCTCCAGGCCACGGTAACCTACAGGCGGGCGGCCAGGTGTACCTCAGCAGTCAGAATGCTCAGCTGATTGGTGTGGGTGCAGTACCACTCAGCACAGAGCGCAAGGAGCATCCCGCATGCAGCCAACCTGTCCCTCTCCATGGTGAGGTGAGCCCCGGGGGGCCACAGGCAGCCCCGATATAGACTGGGATGGGTGGTGCCCCCCCAGCTGCCTGTGCCAGCTCCTGTAGGGCAGGCGGCCTGGGGCGGCAGATGCGCGGTATTGAGCACACCTGCTGTCCCTTCCAGGAGCTGTGCACATGG
This sequence comes from Sphenodon punctatus, assembly GCA_003113815.1. Classification (NCBI taxonomy): domain Eukaryota; kingdom Metazoa; phylum Chordata; class Lepidosauria; order Sphenodontia; family Sphenodontidae; genus Sphenodon; species Sphenodon punctatus. The sequence continues at coordinate 435,869 of QEPC01007949.1, forward strand.
CCCTACGCATGCCCGAGCATGCAGGCTGCAGCTTCATGTCTCCTGTCACCACCTCCCATCTCTCCCTGTTGGCAACATCATGTCCTTGCTGACCTGATTAGTGTGTTGGCTGTCGTGTCTGTGTGCTCTGTTCCTGCAGCTGTGCTGGGTCCGCACCCCACGCCTTGGTCTGTTGCCATACATTGTTGCGGCCTGTGGCTTTCTTGGCTGGCCTTGGTGCCCCCCCCCGCCCCCTCCGGCCCCTGGAGGGAATGTGGCCCCCCCCTTTCCATGGTGTTATTCTCCCTGGCATGCAAGACCATGGCTGGCTGTGCTTCCACCGAACTCCTGGCTTCTGGCCCCCATGGGGCCCCCCATCTGTGGTCCTTCCACGAGACCATGGCCCTGAGTGAACTGTGACATACCACGGCAGTGCAATTGCTGCTGAGCTGCCAGGACAGCCTGTCGGGTGCTTATGCGAGCTTGATCTGTGGCCTTCATTACTTCAGCTATGAGGCGAGTGCCTGGGATTGCCAGCTGCATGCTGAAACGCTGGGGCTGGTTCCCTTTCCCGATGGGTGCATCCCGGAGATGAGTTGCTCACATGTGGCTTGGTATGTGGTGGAGACCATGTCTGCCCTGTCTGTGTGCAGCCTGACCACCTACATGGTCTGTCTGGCAGAGGGGTCACTGGCTGTTGGAGTTGGGTCAGCTTCTGTGGCCCCCTGCTGCTGACTGCTGCGTGTCTGAGCCTAGCACGGCGGAGCTGGTGGCGCTGTCCGGTGTGTGGTCCCGTTCCGAAGTGCAGCTGGGTCTCTCTATGCAGGATCCCTTCGAGGCTTACTACCTGATTACCCACCACATGTCCATGCAGGGGTACCATCTGGGCATGCTTCATTGGCCCCACCTCGTTCACCAGGTGCGGCACCCAGCCCCTGGGCCCTTCGTGGCCCCAAGAAGCTGGCTGTGAGTCCCCTGTGCCTCCCGGACCCCTGTTCCTGGCCCCCGTGTGGACTTCCAGATCCTTCCTGCTGCCGTGGCCTGCTGCCTACTCCCTCCTTGTTGTCCCAGCTGTGCTGCTGTGCTGCCTGCTTCCTGGGGTGTTGCTGCCCCTGCCTGTGGCTCCGGGACCCTTCCACCTCCCATCTGCCTCTGGCCTCAGTGTTCCCCTCCATGGCTGCCATCTCTATTGTCCTCCTCCGGCGCCCCGACTGGGCTGCCCCGGGTGCTGCTGACCATCCTCATTCACCTGTGTCCCCTTCTGCGCCCCAGCCCCACCTGGGTGCCCGTGTGATCTCAGGGTTCTGGGCCCCCCAGAATGCCCCCCCAGCTTCCTCCCGGGTGGGGGGGTTGTGTGACTTTGGACCTGCTGCACTGCCCTGGACCTCCTGTCTCCCCTCCATCATCCCCTCGCCGGTGCTTGGGTTCCGAGTGTGCCTCCTGGACTGTACCCGGCCCATTCCCTGTTCCATGCGTGCTCCTGCTGTGTCTGTGGCTGGACTGCCTGGAGCCCCCTGTTCCGGGACTGCCTGTGTTGCTGTGGGGGTGCCCGTGCGGACTTTTCTGTATTGGGGGTTCTGGTTGCCACTGCCTGTGTCCAGCTCTGCCCCTGTGCCATTTCCCCCCCTCTTCACTGTCTCTGTGTCTGTTGTGTGTGGTACCTGGGCGGCTCTTCTCCCTCTCCCCCCTCCCTTCCTGTTTCCCTTGTGTGGGTGTTCCCTGTGGGCGCTTCTGGCTACGTTTGCCCTCTTTTGGCCATGTCTGTGTATCACCCCTCCCTGGCTCCTTCTGGGTGTTTTGATCACAGCCAGGAATCGGTGTTACGTCTGTTGCACCACCCCAGTCCGTGGTCTGGTGGCCCAATTCCCTGCTGTGGTCTTGCTCCCGTCATGTCTGTTCGGTGCCTTCTTTGACCATGGGGGGTGGTTAGCCGGTTCGCCACCGCAGGGAATCCACTGTGGTGACTCGGGACCACGTAACATCTGAAATCACCCATAGTTAGTTAAATACATCAGAAGCTTGAGAATAACCAGGTCCAAATCCTTCTCATGATTCTTAGAAGGGAACAGAGGAGAAAAAAATATCAGTGACAGTGATTTCAGGCCTGAGGTTTGTGTGACATAACCTTTTTTTCCATGTCTTCTGGGCATGACAATGGTATGGCTGTGTTTCTGACATAGTAGAACATAGGGCCTAGACAGAAGTTTGAATTCCTCATTTGTGGATTCTATTGTATCCACTGGGAAGCCACTGGCAACATCTGAAAATCTGCCTCCCCCCTTATGTTCCTCCATGGTCTCCAAGATCAGTCAAGACTCAGAGGAGGCAAGCAGAGCATTCTTGCTGGCATAGATGACCAGTAACTGTCAATAGGGTGGGTGGGCACAGAACTGGGGGCTGGGCAGGGGTTCTATAGGGTCCTATAGGGCTTTGGAAATCTAGGGGGGGGGTTGTGCCCCTGTAACCTCCCCACGAGTTGCCTATGCTGCTGAATATTTCACAGGTCTGGAACTTGCTTCCTTTGGAGATGTGCCAAAGCCAGAGGCCTTGTAATGTCTATTAATTTGGGAAGGCATTTAACAGGCAAGGTTTGGATTCAGCAGTGTTTTGTAAGTATTTTATGTGGTTTTATGGGTTTTATCTTTTGTATTTTGTGTGTTTGTTTGCCACCCTGAGCCTTCAATGAAGGACAGGATAAAAACCAAAATAAATAAATAGATAAATAATCCAGGTTTGCTGAGTACTTAAGAGAGATTAGGGGAGATGAAAGATAAAGGGGATAACACTGATCATATTGGATGATCCAATATTTACATAAGTTAGGGCCAAGTTCGATAGAAACACATGCTCTGTGCATTTAAAATAGTGTTGAAATGAATATTTATTGTTAATAATGAATTGGAGAAACTTGGTTAATATGCATCTCTGCTAACAAAGTGAACATGATGCAGTATATGCTTTCACTTCATTTGCAGTTCTGAATATTGCTTTCGGTATTTTCATGTTTGGTATCTCAATTGCTTCAGTATTTTGGCATTAAATACATTGTTTGCTTTAACAGTACTCTAGTGTTTGAAATAGTACCACCAAAGTGAAGAAGTATCAAAATATTGAAGTACCAAACATCAAATAATAAACAAAGCAAAATATTGAATCAAAATAATCAAATAAATAAATTTGGAAATTTTGCAACTGTGGCTAAGACAAATTTGGACATTCAAACTGAATGAATATGCCAATTGTCTTTGCAAATATGAAATGTTATATGCATTTCAACCCAAATTTTAAATGCCAAACTGGTTATCCCTTGTGCAAAATTCCCTGTTCCTTGGCACCAAGAGACAATGCATTGGTGTCTGCACCTTTTCAGTCTGGCACAAATTTTGTGCACATATATTTTCCCCTGTGCTGCTACAGAAGATGATCTGCCACATAATCTGCAGCTTAAAGGTATCTTTCTTTGATTTAAGAGTCTGCCTTACACTCATGGTAATGATCTGAGTTCTTGTGCAGGGAGCCACCTTTGGTTACAGAAACCGCAGAAGGAAGGTCTTCAAATGTTTTTACCTCTCCATCAGGCTTGACATATTCAGCAGAGGAAACTACGCTTTCTTTATAAGTGGATTGAGCATCCAGCTCATTATCATGAGCTCTCTGCTCCCTTTGGCTACTTATGTTTGATTCACCAGGTGGTTTAAAGTGTGATCAGCTGCTGTAAATTGATTTTTTTCCCCAGGAACAGGCTAGTGTATTTCCCCTCTCCGGTTGCAGATATTAAACCAGGCTTGATGGCTTGTGTCCAACTTGCAAATTGTACCCAGTCTCCAGTCTGTGAGAAATATTTCTTCTTCTATTGGAGGTCTTACTACTCTCTGGTTTTATCTTCCTGGCTCATGGAGCTATTTATAATTTTACCTGTTATTTTGACTGACTTGCAATCACCATGCTGGTTCCTGGCCAAGAAGAGACCACTTTCTTAAATCCATTCATGACAGAACGTTCCTCATGTGTCGCAGCAGCTGTGGTGCTTTCTCAGTAGTGAAGAATGTGTTAAACTGTGCATTTGCACAGTATTTGTGAGTATTTCCCAGTTTCCAAGAACTGGCTCTAGGAGCATTCAGCTGGCCTTTGGAAACTCGATTGAATACTTGATACTTGGTACTCGGTACTCAGTAAAATACTCGGTAAAATAAACTGTGTACCAAATCACCTTATATAGGGGTAGGAAAAGCCCCATATGTTGGTGCGAGTACTGGACTGAGTACTGAAGTGAATACCCAGTTCCTCATTACTCGGTACTCTGTAAAACTGAATCAAATACCGAGATACTCAGTAAAAACTTCAAATACTGAGTTTCAGTACTACTCCAAACATTACCACAGATCATGTTCAGAGAACAACTGAATTTTGTGATATTAGTTGGACAAAACAGTTACTAAATTATCATGGGAAATCCATGAAAATTAAGTAGTTATGAAATTTTGCTCTAACAGACTCACATTTTCTTGGCTTCTGTAACTAAACAGCCATAGTTACAATAATCTCCCAAACTTCATACACATGACCTTCAAGGCTGGACAAACCATTATGTTAACAATGGGTGTTTTCAGATGAGATGCTACCCTGCATGGACACCCATGAGCCACGGATCCAACTGCCCATCTGAAGGTGGAGCAGCTGGATGTATGCTCCTGTGAGCCATGGAGCACTCACTCTCAGCCACTTTCCACAATAACTATGAGTGACTGTAACTCTTAATTTTTGCATGCAACTCAGTAAAGCCCGAACAGAAAGCAAAAAACAAAGAAACAAAAAAATTATCTGTGGTCTGTATCTGGTATTTTGGATAGCTTGGTTGTTATCTGGGAACTATCCAGTAACCACGGAGGTTAACTGCCAAAACAAAATACTGGATATTACCTTGGGTGTGTGCATTTTGGTTTCGGAAATGTAATTCCGAAACTGAAATTTTTGATTTGAGAATTCAGAACTAATTCTGGCCAGCATCAGAATCTGAACTTCTGATTGATTCTGAAATTCCAAATTCTGAATTCCAAAATGGGTCCCTCTTGCACACCTCTAATATTACCATTTATTTACCACATTGACCACACTGCCACATAACCAAGCCAGTCCAGAGGTGGGAAGGTATAAATTTAAAAAGGCAATGATAATTAAGCAGTAATGTAGTAATAGGTAATCTGGTAAATGGTAATCCAGTTAACTGGATAGCCGTTGGATATTAAACCAGATACCAAATGACATCCGATACTACAATATCCGGCTTGATACTGGACAGGTACAGCTCTACTCATGTCTCTAGACTAAACTTTCTCAGTAGCTGGTCCCAGACTAAGGAGCTTGGTACCATAAGAGCTAAAGTCCTGACTTGTACAGTGTAGTCTAGTGGATAGGGTACTCCACTTGGATGTGGAAAACCAGGGTTCAAGTTCTGCTTTAGATATGAATTTTCTGGATGGCATTTAACAAGTCACTATCTCTCAGCCTCAATTCCCCATCTGTAAAATTAGAATAACATTTATTTATTTACATTTTTATCCTGCTTTTACAACTCAGGGTGTGTTGCAAGACATAGAAATATATTTACAAAGACACAGGAAAAAACAAATAAAATCTGAATATATTAAAAATACACAAAACTGAGTAAAATCATGTAAACCCCCCCCCCCCCAACACACAGCTCTTACCCCTAAACCTTACCCCTGTCTGCCAAACCCCTGGAGAAAAAGAAAGGCTTTACATCACCAAGATGAGGCTTAGGCGAGGAGATCCATAATTGTGGGGTAGCCACCAAGAACACCTCTCTGCGTTCTCTTGTTGTGTGAACTTAATGGGCGGTCCATTAAGTACCTGCAAGAGAGCACTCTCGGCTGTCCTCAGAGGTCACAGAGTGACTAACCTCACATGGATGTTACTATTTTACTCCGAGTCCACGGTTATAAATCTATTTTTTTTTAAAAAGTTAATCTCAACTGAACTAAATACAATGCTCCTTCCTTCAACAGAGCTTGCCCACTGGTTTCCATGTACATATAACTTTGTGGGTAGGCTTTGCAGATTGTTCTGAATTATTTCTAGAGTAGCTAAGGGTTTGGAGTGTGGAACTGAATTTAAATTGAAGTTAATATATTCATAATAATAAAACTATTCTTCCTTAACTAAAAAGGAAGAGTGAAAGAAGAATATGTGTTTTTGTTTCTTCTTTTAAGTATTCGACAGATGCTTAAACTCTCCAGTGACAGGCACCACATTATAACCTAGATTCAGTCTCAAGCTCCCTGAGTGCTGGATAACGCTAGAGTACAATGCAATTTAGGATAAAAACAATGAGAAGTAATAGGCTGAGATGCAGAAATGTGGCCATCAGCAGAAAATGACAAACAGAATCCATATGAAAACATACAATGTCATGGTAAATATACACTCCAGCTTACTCATTAATGCAGATACTGAATAGCTCAAGGTTTAAAAGCACTGTTGGGCTTTTTTATAACATTTGTAAAATGTTGATGTAAATGTGAAGCTTGTCGTGCTTAATAATGGATCATCATTCCTGCACTGTAAATCTTTGCATTGTACCAAAGCATTTATCATTCATCATCTATCTTGTTACATTTACTACAATATCTTATTTGCTAGGATTTGGTTGAGGTTTCTGGTGGATGTGAGTGACAAATTTTGGAATTGAAAAATGGCAGTTTGGAAACTGAAACGGTGTAGCCTTTACAGATGAAAAATAGAGCCTTTACTCTGGGTGATTTTAGATGATACGGGCCTCCCTCTAACCACAGTCAATCCCCTGTGGTGGAGGAGAGGCGCGTAACATCTAATGGGGTTCCCACCAGATGTTCACCCTAGTGAACCTCCGGCGGGAATCAGATTAACCAAGATTCCAGAGGTGAGGCCGGCCTCACCTCCGGAATCATGGTTAGCGCAACCACGATCCGGGATCGGCGGAACGTAACGTCTGTTACCTCCACCAGCCCAGATTGTGGCCGAGACCACACTGCGGGATTGGGCGCAGCGGCTGAGGGAGGATGGCCGGCCGGGGGAGCGCGGGGGTTGAGGCTGTGCATCCGCATGTCGTGCCGCGTGGCCCCACCCCCTCCCCGATCCCCTGTAGGAAGCAGGCTGGCATGTCTAAAGGACGGACGGACTGATTCCAGACCAGGATCCAAAACGGATCCTGGACCGTGGTTAGAGGGAGGCCCGTATTGTCTAAAATCACCCTCTCTTGCAAATACTGAATGTTGTAATGCTTTTTTAAAAATCAAAGAAATTGTATTAGTGCACAATATGCTGTGCATGACAATATACAGAATGTCATAATACATTCTCACATATACAGTGCCTATGGCACTCCCTTTTCCAGCTTCCACAGCTCAAACTACTTTCTATGGGGTTCAGTGGATATTGGATTATCCTGGTGACAGAATGGAATATTGTTCTGGATGTACGAATGGAATCAATGAAATATAAATGGGTGATTACATTAATCCTACATCTTCCATGTAATTTATTTATTTATATATGCATATTATTTATATGTTGCTTATATATGTATAAATAAATAACAACATGGAAGACATAGGATTAATGTAATTATATTTTATATCTATCTATATATCACCAGCAATGTGCCTGTCACTGAACAGTTGTGTTTAGACACAGGTGCCTGACCCAATGAGCATTCAGTGTAGGATAGGCAAAAGAGGGGATGCAAGGGGAAGAGGAACATAGGGAGAAATAGGGATACATTCATGAAGATGAGAAGTTGCAGATGGACATCCTTAACTTTGGGTGCTTTCCGATGTGCATTAAAGTGTACTTATAAGTTCAGGTAGCAGGACGAGCAATTAGGCACAGCTTTGATAACTTCAGAATGGCACGCCGTGCAGGATTGAAGCTTTTCAATGCACTGACAAATGTGCTGTACTAAGCTGCAAAATCCAGCTCGTACAACACATTTGTCAGTGCACTGAGAAGCTTCAGTCATGCACGGCGTGCCATTCTGATGTTATCAAAGCCGCACCTAATTTGCATGCGTGTCCTGCCACCCAAACTTGTAAGTACACTTTAATGCACATTAGAAAGCCCCCTTAATTGCAAGGGGAAAGGAGGGATCCAGAAGATTAAGACAGGGGGCACATGGGAGGGCCCTCACATTTTATCTTTCCTTGGAACCCACAAATTCTAAGTGAGTGACAAATTTTGGAATTGAAAAATGGTAGTTTGGAGACTGAAGTGGTGTAAGGAGAAGCATCAGGGAGCAGTATATGGGGGTGAGGAAGTAGGGAAAGCCTGATGGAAGAGGTAGGTTAATTCTCTTATATCTCTATCAGAAAAATATTAGGCTTAGCAAATTTCACTTGATTGGTCAACTCTTTCAGTGACAACTATTGGCAAGGAACTGAGGAAAAATATATAAAAAAGCAGCATCTTACCCATTACTGATAACTACACTTACTATATGCATACTAATACATAACCATGCAAACACACATGCCACCGCCACCTTAGTGTTTTCTGAAATTGTTGAGGATGGTGGAACAAGTGTAAAAGATCTTTCATAAAAGGAAACTACTGCTTTTGTTTGGTTACAACATTTTGGGGTTCGAGTCATGATACTATGTTATTTCTGAAGATAATATAGAGCAGAGGGGCAAATGGCAGTTTGAGACCCACCCTTGGGGGCACCTGTACTGTGGCTCTTGCCAAAAAGTGTTGCCTGAGGGCATGTCCATGTGGTGAAGCTGGTCTTAGAATTTGTGGGGCCCAAGGCAAAGATAAAATATGGGGCCACTGGTGGCCATCCCCTGGGCCCCATCCCTTGAAGACCCTCCATGGGGTCTTAAAGTTGGTCATGTTTAGGGCCCCAGTGAGAGGGAGTAGGTGCCTTGCACCCTGTCCTGGTGAAAACTGGGGCCACTTCAGGGCCCTAAGAAATTGTAAGGCCTGGGGCAGTTGCCCCAGGTTGCCCTGGTGTAAAGCTGGGCCTGCATGCGGCTCTCTCAGGAGTAAGAGAAGCCGAGTCACCATTTCAGCCACCATGGGAGCAGGGAGAGCATGCCTTGTGCTGCTGTTACTGCTGCCTTAACCCACAAGACTGCCTGTGAGCCTGTGAGCCAAAGCTCTGATGGGAGTGGAGATTTGGAGGAGATCGCTCTGCCCCATCCCTGGAATCAAGGAAAACCATGAGTGATGTAATGCGTTTTGTGGCTCTCAGTAATATGGACATTTTTGTTATGAGACTCTTTGTCAGGGGAACTTTGCCCACCCCAATACAGAAGCGTAGAACTATAGGGATGCAAAGGACCTCAGTGATCTTTCAGTTGATGGGTGGGCAAAGTTCCCAAGCCCAAGAGCACCATACCAAAACTTTCATATCATGGAGAGCCACAAGACATTGCACACTGGCCACGGCTTACCTCAGTGCCAGGAACAGGGCAATGTGACTTCCTCCAATCTACCCCCACACACCCCTCACATCAAACCTCTGGCTCCTATGCAGTCTGGCAGGTTCAGACAGTGGCAACAGCACCTTGGCATATTGCCCCTGCTCCCCACAGCCCCAGAAGAATCCAGTGGCACTGGACTGAATTAAATGCCATTGAATCGAGCAGCACTGGAAATGACAGCTTGGTTTCTCTTGCTCCTGAGTGAGCTGTGTGGGCATGGCCTGAGGTGGCCACTTCTGGCACAGGCTACAGTATAGGTGCTGAAAAGCCACACACAGTTCCTGAGCCACCATTGGCCTACTTCTGTTTTAGTTCTACAGAATATCTATAGCAGGATATTCTCTTCTTACAGCATCGCAAACAAATGCTGTTCAGCCCCGTTTTGAAAACATCCAATGAGGGAGATTCCACCACCTCCCCGGACAACCTATTCCATTGCCCAACACTTCTTATTAGGAAGCTTTTCCTAATATCTAACCAAAATCTACATTCCACCTTGTTTTATCTTCTGGTGCCTCTCATGGGGAAAGAGAGTCAATTATAGAATTAATGTCAGAAGTAAGAAAAAGGAGATTACTGTAGTAATTACTGTACAGCACTATAACAAAGCGAGGCCTCTGGCCTTTTAAGGGAGCCCACTTTTCCACTTAAGCCACACCCACAGGGGTGTATAAGAGAGCTGCAAGACCCAGAAACGAGGCAGTCTGGGACTGTGGGCCTGATCCCAAATCCTTGTGCACTGTGCAAACAGATGTGTGCATCTCTCATGTAAGCCATGGGCAAATCACTATGGCCCATGCACAGGCCAAGTGCAAGCCGGGTGCAAGATGTGCATGCACGCATAAGCCATGCGCACAGGGTTTTGGGATAAAGACCAGTGGGTGTATCTTGACTGGGAAGAAGGGGGAACAAGCTTTTGTTATGAGACTGAGAACACACCTGAGGTGGATAAATAAAAGCCTTGGCATCAACATAGAAACTGACTTGGAGGAGAGGGGCTATCACAGTCTGGCTCTGACAAAACTTGCCCTGCGGAAAACCATCAGACTATCATAAGTACATACAGTATTCTCTTCTACTGGCCTTTCAGTTTTCCTGAATAAAATCTGGTGCTTGGACATCGTTTTAACAATACATTGAAAACTTTGCCTACCTTGGAAACAACGTGTTAAAATTTTAGTACATACTGCTTACCCCAAGGAATTCTTTCTATACTTTGCATGTAGAAAATGTTGACATCAAAAAAGACAAATTTGATTTGAAGGAAAGCACCAAATTGTTTTGGCAATGATCAGCTGCATGATTATTCTAAAAGAATAATAATGTGGTTGAGCTGTTGGTAGCTGTACTAAGGAAGTGCTATAATACAAGGAAAATGTACAAAAGAAAATGGAATGTGAAGATAAAACTAGTAATTATAAAAAAGATAGAAGAGAATTAATTAAAAATCAACAACACAGGATGTTTAAAAACCATTAATATCTGGAGGGCAATTTGCACTAATTGGCTACATTTTTTTAACTAGCTTTAGACAGGGCACCTTTATTCGATTCTAAAAGGGCACAATCCCGCTGTTCAGTACAATATTTAATTGAACTTGCATTGCTAGAGCACTTGAAACACAATGGACCTTATTCTTAAGGCATTGTACTGGAAAAGTAATCATAGCTTCCTACAAAATATCTGTGGAATATCCACAATATGCAATTTATCTGTGTAAATTTGAAATCATAGGCAGCTGAGCACAATGCAATTGGTGGCATTAGAGTCTATCAGATCTGATTCGAATGCCTGAAAGCACTGAAGACATGAATGATTCATGCTTATTCAAGTTTTAGAGGTTACAATTATGGGCATTATAAAGCTTAGGTTTCCCCCCTCCCCCATAATCATACATTTTATTAGCTCAATGGTCTCTGATAATTTATAATTGCTAATTGTTTCCTTGGTGGCATAAAAGAGTAATGAACCACTTTGTTCAGTGAAGCAAGTACTTTTCAAATGGGGTCCCCTTTTAAATTTTTCTGAGACTTTTAAAAAAGCCAAAATTGAGTAACGCATGTTGTATTTTTAATGGCTATGCTCTACACTATCATTTAATGATCAGAAATAGTGTTTAGGACAATAATTTGCAAGCTTTTTGCCTGTGTGACCCCATTTTAAGATTTAGATATAATCTCTTCATCTCAGACAGCAACAAAAACATGCAAAGTATTGTTGTTGTGATGATGATGATGATGATGATGATGATGATTAGCTCTTATATTGCGTCAGCGATGTACCTGGCGCTTTACAGAGAATAACATCAGTTGAGCTCATGACACCATTCATAGATGATGTGACCCCATGTGGGTTGTGGCACAAAGAGCCCAATCCAAGGTATGGGCACACAGGTTGGATGTGTAGGGCGTAGGTTGGATGCGCACACCAGGCATGTATCACATGCGCACCAAGCACAGGACATGGAGCGTTTTTGGACAAGACACTCTCACCCACTACCCTCCCACTATATATGGCCGTTTTTACATGGACGCCCCCCACTTGATGTTTGGGTGGGGGGCAGTGGGGGGCAGTCCGTGTACATGGCCAGCGGTGGGGGGGGATGGGTGTGTGCTAGGTGTGTACCCATGTAAACACCACAGGCAGTGTGTATTTGTGCGTGCACACTCCCAGTGTACACCCACCTCTACCCATGGAGCCCTCCGGTAAAACAGAGGAGGTTCTATGGGCAGAGGTGAATGGAGATGGGTGGAAGTGGGCGGGTGTCCATTTCCATGGACACCCACCCACCTCCACCCACTGTGCCAAAACATGCACCCCTCACCCATCCCTGTCTGTGTATTAACAGCCTGTGTTGCAGGGCTGCAGTATTGCCCTGTGGGTGCCCTGTAACATGTATAGTGGGTGAGGGGTGGGTGGGGAGTGTGTTGTCTGAAAACACCCATAGTATGCACACTAGGGATGGGCGAACAGAACTGAGTTTGGAAATTCGGTTTGGTTCGGAAGTTCGGTTCGGTCGACCAAACTATTTGAGTTCGGTCCGAACTTCCGAACAAAGTTCGGAAATTCAAACCCCATTGAACTAAATGGAATATTATCTTTTAGGGATGGGTGAACAGAGCCGAGTTCAGAAATTCGGTTTGGTTCGGTTCGAAAATCAAGTTTGGTTCGGAAATTCGGTTCGATCAACCGAACTGGTTGAGTTTGGTCTGAACTCCGAACCGCATTCGCCCATCCCTAATGCACACATCCTGCATTTGCTGTGCAAACCAAGTGCACTTGATGCACACATACCTTGGGCTCATGCAACTGCGACCCGCTCGTGCAATTTTTCAAAATCCTGCGAGGCGGGATTAAATGTGACGATAGACATGATCACGTGCATTCAAGGCGGCCATGTGTTGTTCTCTGACCTCGAACGAAATACCTCACACATCAAGGTATTTAGTTCGCGTTTGGCAAACAACGTGCCTTGAATGCGTATGATCGTGTCCATCGTCACGTCTAAGTACGCCTCGCAGGATTTTGAAAAATTGCACGAGCGGGTCATGCAACTGCGACCTGCTCATATAAAAGCAAGCCTTGGATTAGCCCCATAATTTGGGAAGCCCCTGCTTTATGAAGTACCACATTATGATCCTGGGTTGTTTTTTTTAAAAAAAGTAAGGTCTTCTCACAGAGAAGTGAAAAAATTGAGAAAATCATTTACTTGATTTGATTAATTATTTAAAATTTAGGACTAGTTGGGAAACAGAACTTTCTCCATATATTTTTAAATGTCATTCCAAACTGGGATAAAGAGTTGAAGTGTGGAGCAAAATGTTTTGGTTTTTTTAAACAAAAAAAATTCAAGTGACCAAAATGAAAAATTTGAGTAGATAAAAAATATTATTTCCATTTTTTATCTAAAATAAAAAGCTATTTCTTTTTGGATGCACTCCCCCTGGACACACTCCCACTGATCAGGGGTCATGTTTATTTATAGAGTGTATTTTTCCCTGAAGAAATATTTAATTACGGGGAAAACAGTAAACCCCAAACAACACAGTAATTTTCACTTTGATCTGAAAACTACTCCTCCCCGCTTAAATGATATTTCAGATTTTAAAAATTGTTTCAGTCAACTAAATTTTTCTCAAAAATTTAGACTTGAAAAATTTACAGGTAGTCCAACTTTAAATATTTTCTTTAAATGAACCTAAACTAATCCAAAGGAATCCAAAGGATTAACAAAAATTAGAATCACAGAATTGTATGGTTGTAAGGTATCTCTAGAGTTATTTAGCTCACCCTATACACACAACATCACTGGAAGATTTTTGTCCAGTGGTTTTGGTAACATCCAATGAAATTCCATAGTCTCCCTGGGCAGCATATTCCATTGCCTAACTGGTCTTTCAGTTAGGAATATTTTTCTTAATATTTAACCAAAAATATACCTTGTTGCATTTTAAGCCCATTCTCTTCTTGCTTATAATCTTCTGTGTCATCTTTTTTTGTGTCTTCCCTTATAGATATTTGAAAATTGCATTCATGGGGTGTTTGCAGACAAGACACTCTCCACCCACTGGGTACCCACCTCCTGCCTACAATACATGTTACAAGGCACCCATAGGGCATCACTGCAGCCGTGCAGCATGTATAGTGGGTGGGTGGAGAGTGTCTTGTCTAGAGGTGTGCACCAGGGACCCATGTCATTATTTGGTTTTGTTTTTCATTTTTGTTATTTAGATCTTTTGTTTTCATAAATACCAACATTTTGTTTTCATTTTTGTTTTTGTTTTTTATTTCCATTGGTTTCAATGTAAAACACAGTTTGGATGTATCTTTCTTGTTTCTCACTATATTTAGAAACAACTTAGAATAATTGTGCCTCTAATGGAAGGCATTAAGTATACCAAATTTCAGAAAGATTGGATAAAGGAAGCCGATTTTATAAGCAGTTGAATTATGTTATTTTTGCAAACATCTGCATATACATTCCTGACTGCAACATCTTTGGGTGATTTCAGACGTGATAGGGCAGATTCTCCTCGTCACGAAATGAATTTTGAATTCCCCACCAGGATGACCCCATAACAGACCCCACCGGGATGATGCCGTAACAGACGTGCCGGGGGATCCTGGCGGGGAATCGGGGAGGGGGTGGGGCCATGTGGCACAACGTGCAGCTGCACAGTCCCGCCCCCTCCACGCTCCCTGCTGCCCGCCCTCTGGGGAGACAGGTGGGCGCCGCGGCCAATGCTGCCGCAGCGTTCACCTGCTTTGGCCACGGGTCGGAATCCCTACAGGGATTCCGACCCGTGGCCGCCGTCCAGATGTGACAGGGGGGTCACCATGGTGGGGAATCACATTCGCCGTTCGGCGACCTCCGGCCCTGCCGCTTCGGCTGTTCACATGGCGAATGTGATTCCCTGCCGTGGTAATATCTGGGAGGAAACATCCGTTTCCCCCAACAGACGTTACGTGGTCGCTGCCACCACAGGGGATTGACTGTGGTGGCCTTTGACCATGTAACGTCTGAAATCACCCTTTGTCTCAAATTTAATGTGGATGAAACTTGGCAAGTTTATACTCCTCCCTAGGATTACTATCTATGCCAAGCCAACTTTCAGAAAGATTGGATAAAGGGTACTGGTGGTATAATCCATTAACTTAAGGGTACTGGTGGTATAATCCATTCGCTTGATATCGAGCCTTGCTGCTGAAGCTGCTCGGGTGGAGGGTTTCTTCCCGCCGCCGCTGCTCCTCCTGTTGATTCCATCCCTTCGGGAGGGCTGCTGACTGATTGTGGGTGTCCACCTGGAAACAGAAAAGAGGGGCTGAGTGAGTGTGGGGGTTAGGGGCACCTGAACTGAGAACTCCCTCCCCACTCACCTGTCACTGGAAGCTGCTGGGACCTTGAAAAGGGGATCACCTGCGGCTGCGTTGCAGGTCACTAGCCAGCGTCCACGTGCCAAAGGGCCATGGCCAAAGGGTGCGGCCCTTTGGGGCCCTTTGGGACTTAGGGGTGGGAATCTTTTCTTTGGTTGATGTGGAATTTATGATCAGGACTTTAATAGTGGAGGGGTATGGTTGGGAGCAGCTGATTCTTGGGTTATATTCCGTTTTTGGATTTAGGTATGCAGGGGGTTTCTTGCCATCGAGTTCCTATTGTGGGGCGGTTTTGTGAAGTGGGGGGGGAAGGTGGGGTGAGGAAAGAGAGATGGGTATTATGAGGAAGGGGTGTAGTGGAGAGGAGACAGCCGGTAGTGCATCTCGTAATTTAGTTGTTGATAGGAGTCGGGGGGGTTCGAGGAGAGGAATGTTAAGTTGTGAAGGAAGTGATGCAAGGGGGGGAAGCATTGTCTTGTAACTCTGTATGGTCGGGGGTTGGAGTGGAGGTTGGGGATTTTGGGGATGTCTGTCACCTTCGTATGATTTCTGATTTAAAGTTGGTGGAACCACCTCCCCCTGGTGAGAGAAGGGTGGAGGTGGTAAGGTTTTCCCTGGTGGCATCAGGGGAAGGAGTGACAGCTTGTGGGACTTATCCCATTATTATGGAGGAGATGACAGATTGGGATGTTAGCTAAGCAAGGTGGGGGGGTTGCGGGATTTCTGGTTTTTATTTTTATTGTGATTACCTGTAATTTTTTTGTATTTTTGGAAGTTAAATTGTATATTATGTTAGATTGTTGTTTTTTCTGGGTCCCCTGTGTGAAAAACACCCAGCACTGTATATTTCTTTTGTTGTAAGCCGCCTCGAGTCCGTTGGAGAAAGCGCGGGGTATAAATTAAATGGAATGAATGAAGGAATGAACTTATAAATGTATGTGTGACTATAACATCTTTGTAGTTCAACCAGTGTACATGAAATATACCAAAGCTGTATCTCACACCTTCAGGATTATCTCTGCCAAATTTCTGAAAGGTGTGATAAAGGGTCCCAATTGTATAAGCCTGCACAGCATATGCAGAGAATGAGTCTATGTCAGGGATTCTCTTATGTGTCACTGTGGTTTAAGATCTGTTTGTGATGCCAATTGGCCAGCAGAAATGTCAACCAAATATCCTTATTCTGTCCTGTGACCACCCCAACATCTCTCCCCCACTTGTTACTCGGAAGCTGGAAACATCTGTTTAGGAAAGAGCCAATAGAAATTATCTTATATCCTCTGTCACAGTGCTGCAGGATGTGAATGTGATGATAATTGGCCAGCCTGGATGTGAAAGCCATGTGTCCTGATTTGGGATGCTATCCCCAAAGTCCCAGTTATGTCCCTTCTATGCCTGCCTCAAGGCCGCTGCCTATGCCTGCCTCGAAACCACCACCGACTGGTCCTGTAAATATTTTATTTAATTAATTAATTAATTTATTATACAGTTTTATACCCCACCCCTTCTGCAAAGCAGCTCGGGGCAGCTTACAATTTAAAACAAAAATATAAAACATATAAAATTAGGGGGAAGCCATAAAAATAAAACAACACCCCCATCCCATCCCTCCCTCCCTTCCTCACCCATCCCCTCCACCAAATGTCTGGTGGAATAGCTAGGTTTTACAAGTCCGATGAAAAGTCAGCAGGTCTGGGGCCAGGCGAGCCTCCTCTGGCAGGGAGTTCCACAGTCTAGGTGCAGTCACCGAGAATGCCCTCTCCATTGTGGCCCCCCAGTTTACTCGTGGGACCTCCAAGAAGGTGCCCCCAGGGGCTGATCGAGGATCCAGGGAGTGACGCGGTCCCTCAGATAGATCAGGCCGAGGCCGTGTAGGGCTTTAAAAGTGAGAAACAACAACCTGAATTAGGCCCGGAAGAAAATAGGCAACCAGTGCAGAGAATGGAGCACTGGTGTAATGTACTCCCGGTGATCTGACCCCATAATGATCAGGGCCACCGCATTCATCACCAGCTGCAGCCTCCAGACTGTCACCAGGGGTAGCCCCATGTAGAGCGCATTGCAGTAGTCCAGTCTCGAGGTAACAAAAGCCTGAATGATGGTGGCCAGGTTGGAGTTGAGACATAAGGTCGAGCCGCCAAACCAGATGTAACTAGCAGAAAGCCCCCTTCGCCACCATCTCCACCTGGATATCCAAGCAGAGCCAGGAATCCAGGATGGAGCACCCCTAGACTCTGCACCTGGGAGACCAGCAGGGGACAAACCCCGTCAAAGATGGGGGAAGTCACACCCGCCGCTTTCCCCACCAACATTATCTCCGTCTTGTCAGGATTCAGCTTCAGTCGATTCTGCCTCATCCAGTCCCACTCAGCCATCAAACATTGGGAAAGCACAGAGACTGTCAGACCTGGGTCCGATGAAAATGAGAGGTACAGCTGAGTGTTATCAGCATATTGATGACAACTCACTCCAAACCGCCTCCCGACCTCACTTAATGGCTGTATGTACACGTTGAACAAGAGTGGGGACAGAATAGAACCTGTGGGACACCACACAATGGTCACGAGAGGAAGATGACTTATCCACCAGCACCACCCATTGGGTCCTACTGGCTAGGTACAAACAGAACCATTGTAGAACCATCCCACCCAATCCTGCCCAGTTCCGCAAGCGAGTCACCAACAGCCCATGATCAACCATGTCAAAAGCAGCCGAGAGATCTAATAGGATCCATAAGGTCAAACGTTCCTGGTCAATCTCCCGGTGCAGGTCATTGACCAAGACCACAAGCTCAGCCAGTCTCAGTGCCATACCCTGGATGGAAGCAAGACTGGGAGGGATCTAGAAAGCTGAGGCCATCTAGATGCTCCTGGAGCTGCTGAACCACCCCCATTCAATAACCTTCTCTAAAAAGGGAAGGTTAGAGACTGGCCGATAGCTGGAGAGTGAATCAATGTCAAGTGATGGTTTCTTGAGCAGAGGCCGGACCACCACCTCCTCCAAACATTCCAGTACTCTACCCTCTTGAAGGGTAGAGTACCTCCACCAGCAATGGCCCTACCATCTCCCAGCAGGCCTTGACCAGCCAGGATGGGCACGGATCCAGTGCACAACAGTTGGCCCTAACTGCCCCCAGAACATCCACAGCCCCCGCTGGCAGCACCTCCTGAAACCGATCCCATGAAACCAGACCAGATGGGGCTTTCACACCCTCTGACTCTCCTCCTTCTGCAGAAACTACAGAATCGAAGTCATGGTGAATCCGAGCGAACTTATCTGCAAAGTAGTTGACAAATGTGTCATAGCAGGCCCTGGAAGGTTCCACACCCAGGCGGAGGGAGACCAGACTGACCAGCCCCCTCACCTCACCACCCAGAACAGTTCCTCTGGACAAGACTTTGTGGCTGCTATGAGGGTAGCAAAGAAGTAATTCTTTGCTGCCCTCACAGTCACAGCATAGGTCTGTAAACTAGCTCTATATTGCAACCTGTTGGCTTCAGTCCGAGAACGGTGTCATCATCACTCTAACCGATGCCCTTCCTGCTTCAAGCACCACAGCCCCTCAGTGAAACAAGGTAACTTGCAGTGCTGGAGCCAGGAGAGCAGACGCCTCGGAGCAGTCTGGTTGATGACCTCTGCCAACAAAGTGTTCCAAGTCAGAACAAGGTCCTCAACTGAATGGCCATCGAGATCAGAGGGAAATTCCACCAAAGATGTCCGGAACTGATCCAGTTACATCAGTCTCTGGGGGTGAGCCTATCGAATAGACTCTGCACCTCTCCGAGGGCAGACATGTGCTGGGAGCCTATTTGAGTTGGAAGTATGCAGTAAATGGCAAGTGAATGTGTCTTTAAGTCTGTTGGGTTGCTCCCCATCCTCCCTTCTACAGACTCCCTCCCCCTGCCATGCCATGCACCTGCCTCTGATTGGCACTGCATGTGCTATTTATCTGTATAATGGTCTTCAAGGGAATAACTTCAATTGTTTATAAAATTGGGTCCCTTTATCAAATTGTTCTGTTGGTTGGCAGCAATTATAGGAAAGGTGTGGTATATTTTCTTGCCAAATGTCTTGTAAGCAGGAAGCAATATAAAAATGTTACTTCCGGAAATGCATTTTCAAGTTAATGTCTTATAACGTCAGGACCCTTTATCCAATCTTTCTGAAATTTGGCATAATTGGTAATCATGGGAAGGGACATAATATTTCCAGGATTCATACCAATTGGATGGAAGATAAAGAAGTTGAAGCTAGGAATGTGTATGCAGCTTTTCTTGAAATCATAACATTCAGTTGCTTCTAAAATTGGTTCCGTTTATGCTATCTTTCAAAAATTTGGTACACATAGTGCCCTCCATTACTGGTACAGTCTCCACAAGTGTCATCAGAATTGAATAAGAAACAAAAAGAAAATAGAGCCAGAAATACATTTTTCCATTTCTCCCTATTATTTCAAAAACTTTTTTTTTCTTTTTTTTTCATTATTATGATGTTTCGATTTCATTATTACAATAACAAAAAATAATATGTTAATTTTCATTTTAGTTATCATAATAACAAAAACAAATTGCACACCTCTAGTCTTGTCTGAAAATGCCCATGTTTGCTACTCCCCATTTGCCATTTATACTGTAGACTAAACATACCCAGTTCCTTCAGCATTTCCTCATATGACTTATATTTGAATCCCTCTATCATCTTCATTGCATTCCTCTGAATCATCCCTAGTTTTTCGACATCAATCTTGAAGTGCAGTCTCCAAAATCGACCACATGGATTCTGAAGATTTTGGAATGTTCACAACAAGTTTCGTGTTCAGATCCCAGTCATGCAGCTAGGCTGAAATAATATAACTAATCCAAGCCAAGGGCTGCTTGGATTCCTATCTACATTCAGAATCAGATGGTTTGGCTCAGGGCTACCCCTAATTTCCCCTAACATTTACAGAAGTTATAGCTTGAATCAGCTGGATACTCACACAAGCTGTGTGGGATGGGAATAGATGGGAAAGCGGCACCATGGTGTTCATAAAAAGAACCCAGCCTGGGTGAATTTAAATTCAGTTCTGTTTTCAGGTTTCATGGCAGATCTCAGCTCTCTTTCTTCTTATACATGCTAGAATTCACACAAATATCAGTGAGAATTCCTCACACAGAGAGAAAGCAGATTCAAGACCCAGAATGTAGAAATCAAAGTTCTATTAGCCCTAGGAACTCAATATTATGCAAATGATGCTGCATAAGCACACATACTGAGATTTCCCTTTATTCTTCATTTAAATTAAAAGGTAACAATGGGTGATTTCAGACATTACGAGATCACGCTCAACCACAGTGAACCACGCTCAACCCCCCCGTGGGGCCAAAGGGTCCTGAACGTCTGAACGGCGTGCGCCAGATGTTCATCACACTCAATACCCACATGGGGTCAGTTTCAACCACGCTTCCTGGGCTAGCTGGGGGAAGGTCCGGGGAAGCGAGGTCAAACGAACCCCCACCGGGAACCAAGGAAAAGTAATGTCTGGACGCCAATCCCCGTGCGGAACTTAATGAAACGAGCCCCAGCCGGGGACGAGGCACGCAGCGTCGCTGCCGGGCAACCAGCAACAACACAAAC
>QEPC01007949.1:456916-500757 GCA_003113815.1 Sphenodon punctatus
GCCATGTCTGTGTCCCACCCCTGGCCGGTGCCTTGTGGGGGTTTAGCGCCCGGCGGGAGTTCGGCTGCACGTCTGTTGTGCTGCCACGGCCCGCGATGGTGCAGCTCGGTTCCGGCCCGTGGTCCCGTTCCCGGCACATCTGTTTGGGTCGTTCTCCCACCCCCAGCTGTGGTTGCGCTGTTCGCCCCCCTGGTGGTTCGCTGTGGTGAACCGGCCGCCCGTAACGTCTGAAAATACCCTGTAAGTAGCAGATTTTATATTGGTGAATATTGTTTATTCAAATAGCCTGCCAAGTATCCAAATAAATATTTGTTGCCAAAATGAAATTTCATAGATGTTAATTTGGATATTTCATTTCAGATATTTAATCTATTTCAGTTGGGCCCAATCTAAAGTGCATGCACACACTAAGTGCAGAACTTGTACGCACTGTGTGCACATCTGCTATGTTTGTCATGCACTCAATGTGTGCATGTTATGGGCATAGTGCATAGGTGCACACATGGTGTGTGCATGTTTTGTGCTTGATGCACTCATGCATTGCATGTGTATGGTGTATGTGTGCATGCACCTTGACACTTTTTTACTTTGCTTCAGGACCATATAATGCTGTTTCAGGGCTATTTTGGTATTATTTAACACAAAAACTACATACCAAAATACTGACATGTAGTGATCAAAATATCCAAGTATGAAATAACTAAACCAAAACCACTAAAACAAATATTTGAAATGCATAGATCAAGTGGAAATGAATATATTTTCTTAGCTGCTTCACTGGGAACAATTCAAGGTGGGCAAATTCACTGAATATGATATTTGCTGTGGATATTTGTTTCAACTGTAATTCTCGGTTGTGTTATTTGGTCTGCAAGCCTTTTTAATAGGAAGAGAAAGGAAGACACAGCTCTGCTAACACTAATTGTCACCAATACCAGAGATAAGCCTTTCCCCCCATAACTGCTTATACTTTAAATAAACTCCAAGAAGATAGCACATTATACAACATGCAATAGAGAAGAGAGAGCACAAAAAGTTGTTCTTATTTATTTTATTTATTTATTTATTCATATTTATATACCGCCCCTCCTGAAACAGCTCGGGGCGGCTAACAAGTTCAAAAAATAAAAATGCAAATATAAAACATTTAAAAATACTCATACAATTACAACAATAAATCACAGCTCGGGAACATAAAAATAATTAATACAATAAATAAGGGTGGAGGGGATAACAACCCCCCCCCAGCCCACCCTCCCCAAAGGCCTGGGCAAACAGCCAGGCTTTGCAAATTCACCGGAATGTTAAAAGGCTTGGGGTCACGTGAGCTTCCTCCAGGAGGGAATTCCAAAGGCGCAGCCCGGCCANGGCTTGGGGTCACGTGAGCTTCCTCCAGGAGGGACTTATAGATCAATACCAATACCTTGAACCTGGCTCAGCTCACTATTGGCAGCCAGTGCAGAGTCCGGAGCACAGGTGTTATGTGCTCCCGATGGCCCATCCCTGAAAGGAGCCGGGCCACCGCATTCTGCACTAGCTGCAACCTCTGAACCAGGAACAAGGGCAGCCCCATGTACTGCGCGTTGTAGTAGTCCAGCCTCGAGGTGATGAAGGCATGGACGAGGGAGGCCAGGTCTGGGCTGGAGACGTACGTCCGCAGCCTCTGCACCAGATATAACTGGCGGAAAGCAGTCTTCGCCACTACCTCCACCTGTCACTCCAGGTGGAGATCTGTGTCCAATATCAGAAGTTCTTATCAGACTTCTGATTCCAGCTAACAAGGAAAATTATTCATCTTTTCAGAAATCATGGGGTGGGGGGTGGGCATGGTTCACTGCCGATTCAAAATCAGAGGGTTGGTTGTGAAGCTACTGGGCTTTTTTGTTCATTCCTCTTCACTTTCGGAAAAGCTAGCATCCATTTGAAATAGACTAGTGAAAAATAAATGACCAAATTCACTCCAAAAATCAGAGCTTTTGTGAGATCATTGATTTTCTATAGAAGAAAGAGGCACAAATGATGCCTAATATTTTGTGACCATATTCACGATATTCCATATGGCCAAGACAGAGGTGTAGTAAGGTTGGGCAAGGGCTCAAATGAGTAGCAATTTTTTTTCTCCCAAAAATATCATGAGAATAGAGAATTGTCACTGAGATCTCGGCACAATCTCAATAACGGAACAAGATCTCGGTCGAGAACTGTTTCTCAAAATACTGTTTATTACCATATTTTGAGAAAAAATTCTCATCCAAGAAATGTCAAGAATTGGCACTTTTCTCAATTATTTTTCTCAATTAAAATGAGTCGAGAACCATGATTCTTGATGATAACTGAGAAAAACTCAAGATTGAATTTCATCCCTAGTCACGGTTCATGTCTGAATTATAGATACCCCAAAGTCAGGGAGCAGGGTCTTCGTAAGGAATGACCGTCCCAGGAGGGCTCCTAGAAAATCTTGGCCTCCCCTCCACAAAGGTTGTGGCCACTTGCCTCCCATTAGGGCCCCTGGAGTGACAGCAAATGCACCAGGAACCAATTTTTAAGAGTTGGCAGGACCAGCACTGCACCTGTGCCCACTATGAAAATATCTTTCTTGGGGAGGCCCTTTTGCAAACAGCCTAACTGCTTTTTTGGATGAGCCTGCTCTCTTTGTGGATTTCCCAATCTACTCTCTGCAATCTCATGGCGGGGGTGGGGGGCAATCTAGACATGCTGTCCCGCACTGGAAATCACTCCATTGAAAACAGTGGTGCCGGGCAGCTCACGCATTCATTTTACGTCTGGATTTGTGAGGTTTGACAAATCTGGATGTAAAATTAATGTGTGCCCCGCTCGGTGCCGCTGTTTTCAATGGTGGCCAGGCAACTTCCGGTGTGGGAAGGCACATCTAAACTGTCCCCCCCCCAGCTTGAGAGCAGATTGAAAAATCCATGAAGACAGCGGGCTCATCTAAAAAGGGCCTAAGCACAGCTAGAAAATCTTCAGGGTGGGAGATGGCAAAGTTCTCGTTCTGCTCCCTCCCTTGATCGCTTGTCAAGAGCCCTTCTAGAGTGTAGGTCCTGAGGTCCAGTGAGCTCCCTTGCTCCATGGTGGCTAGCCCCCTAGGCCAAGACATTAGTGAGTGCTTCTTTGAGAAGACAGCATAAATATCTTAGTAGACTGTATTAATTTCTAGTTCTATTTCATTTAGTGAGTCACAGTTTCAAAGAAGATGTCCTTGTGTGTGAAAGTACATAATTTGAATGTGAAAATGAAAGTGTTTCTGGCACCATACTTTATGCATCTCGTCTGCAAAGACTCCATAAAGTACAGCTCAGTATTAGCATTATTCCCACTACTCCTCCAAAATCACACACACACACACACACACACACACACACACACACACACCTATGAAAATAACACACACAATGATTGTGCACATCCAGGATTCTTTAATCATAATGCAGTGTTTCATGTACCAGTCAAAGAAAGTGGAGGTAATCCATTATGATGATAGAAGACTGCAAAGAACAGAACCAGACTTAATTAAGATTGGAAGTGATTCTCTGTCCATCTGGAATTCACCATTTTATTGTTGCAAATGCATACCGCTCTTTGGGTCCATCATGCTGTGCTTCCCTTGGCTGAATTAGGGAAGCATATGATTGCTTTAAGCAATATCACAGGGATGGCCAAACTGGATTACAAGCTGCATGTGACTTCTTGGTAGTTTAAATGCAGCTTTTGAAGCTGTAAATGCAGCTTGCTCACCTGCTATGCCCAGTGCAGTGCCAGTAACAGTACCTGCCCAGTCCAGTACCTGCTGTTCCTCCCAGGGCAGTGTCGTTCCTGAGGCTGGGTTGTTCCCAGCAGCACCTTCTTAGGCCCAGAATGGGAGAGATGCAGCAAGCAGCACAGCTGGGGGCACTCCCCTTAGCATGGCAGGGCAGGTAGGTTGGGTGCAAGGTGAGAGACCTGGAACTGAGAAAGCTGAGCTCCTAGATGCTTCTCAGCAGGGCTGTGTTGCTTGTGTGAAGTGTGTCTTGTGGCTGTCAGTCATATAAAGGTTTTGGTATGCTGCTTGAAGGGGACTTTGTCCATCCCTGTTATATGACCATGCTTGTGATAACAGAAGCAAAGGGGATCATTGAGTTGGAGAGAAATAGGACTGGTTGCTAAAGTTCAGCTGGATCTTTTGTTTTGTCTGGGTTTTTAATAAAAAAAAGAGGCCTATACTGACATCTAACCTCACTTTCCTGCTGGATCTGAAACAGCAATGGTCATGGTACTGCAATGGGAGTTTTACTAGAGGAAGAGCTGTAATATGGAGCCCATTGAGTCTATTATAATTAGAGCTCCTATTTACTCATTAACACACTGAAGAGAATTAGGCAGTTTGAACACAATGGACTCTCGCAAAAGATAGAGTATGTAATTGGAATTTGCTACTTAAATGGAGGGCGAGAATGGAAAAAAAATAATCAACACTGCAGGAGCAGAGATAAATGTGGCGTCACCACTTTTGTTTAAGCAGACATTCTGCCTCCTTTTCTCTCCATGCATTAAGAATCTGTTCTTGTTCTTTTTCTCAGTTAATTTTTAATATGCACAGCATATTGCAATTTAAAACATACTTCATGCCGTTTGTCGACATACATATGCATCATATACACAATTAATTTAAAAATTATTAATATACATAATATATGCCCAGCAGCATACAGTATAATGTACTATTTTATTATACATATGATATACAATTATACATATAAAACAATATGAAATATGCATAACGGGACAAATCTTCTAGTTCATAAACAAGCCATTGGCAAACAGATCTCCAAGGTTTTTCCAGAGATTTGATTCAGAGTGCATAGCATTATTAATACAAGTATTACTATGATATTAAAATAGAGATTACTTACACACCCACACCAACCCACTCCCACATCCCACTTGTCTCAGGCCAAATAGTTTAAATTCAATATATGTTTTGTTGATTACACAGAGACATGTGATTTGAACCCCAGGAGCCTGAACCTCTAGTCTAGCCAAGAGGCCTTCAACAGTAGGCCAGACTAAGAAGTGGACAAAGATGGCATGGCATCACCTGGCGCCCTTTGATGTTAGGGACCTGGGCACTGTGAGGCCTATAGGTCCATCCACTAACCTGACGGGCATTTATTCCCAGAGAGAACCCTCCCAGGTCAGGAGTCTGAGCCCGTGCGTGGGGTCCTCAGGGGGGTGGGTGGCGAGGTGCCCAGATACCCCGGGTCCCGGCTGGGACTGTGCCCCCTCCCCTGTGACAGAATCACCAGCCTTATCCCCTCCCCTTCTCCCTCCTTTGTGGTACCCTCAAAAATGGATATCGCCAAAGAAGTAGCAGAGCTAGTTCGAGCCGTGCAGGCCGTATCCATGGACGTACGAGTCCTGCACGATAATCAGCAGGCCCTAACCAGGGCGGTGGCATGGCTTCAGGCTACCCCCGAGGCTTCTCCACCTGCCGGGGGGCAGGAATAGGCCCCAGCCCCGGTTCCTGAAAGGCCAGTAGGGAACCTTCCCAGAGAATCTCGTGGGCCCCAGATTGAAAAATTCATGGGGGACCGAAAGGCCTTCCAGGGTTTCATGGCCCTGTGTCAATTGACCTTTTCTATGCAGCCTCAGACATATTCTACGGACACCCTTAAGGTAGCCTGTATTATCGGGAATTTGGGAGGCACGGCGTTAGAATGGGCCACGACCCTGTTACAAGGGGATAGTCCCTTGTTATCCAACTACCCCGAATTTGTGAAAGAGTTCACGACCCTCTTCGATCATCCCCATCGGGTACGGGATGCGGAGACAGCCATCCTAGTCCTAAAACAAGGGCATGGGTTGTCTGATGGAGTACATTACCCAATTTTGTCAATTAGCGTTAGAGCTTCAATGGCCAAAGGAAGTCTTGTGGGTCATGTTTCATAGGGGGTTGGGTGATGATTTGAAAGATCAGTTAGCCTTTACCGCTCTCCCCGAGACTTGGGAAGAAATAGCCACCCTTGCATTACAAATAGAGGACAGCTTGGCGGAAAGGCGAAGGGAACGGAAGCAAGAAAACCGGGTTTTTTTTCTGCGTCCAGTAGTCTTCTCTTCTGCTTCTTTGGGGGCAGAGAAAGGCTCGGAACCCGAACTCATGCAGATCTGTGCATCCCGGGGACCGTTGACCAAGGAGGAAAGGGAAAGACGGCGCTAGTTGCGGGCATGCTTTTACTGTGGGGATCCCTCCCACTTTATTCGAGAATGCCCCTCCATACCCCCGGATCATCGAGGACCGGAAAATGCCCGAGGCCGGGAAGGAGCAGGGACTCCCCGGCCGTCAACTTGCTACCCGCTACCCTAGCGATGCTATGGGCCCACTTGTGTATTCCCCTTACAATTACAGTGAACACGGGCCGTTCTATCATTGTCTGGGCAATGGTAGACTCAGGGGCGTCTGGGAATTTTATAGATGAGGGATTCCTGTGAGAACAAGAGATCCCAACCATCCCCAAGAAGACTCCGGAGTTGATTCATTCCATAGATGGGTCCCCTTTGATATCTGGGCCCGTGAAGCTGCAAACACAACCCCTCCAGTGCGCCATGGGGGCTCACCAGGAGACTCTCTCCTTGGATATGGTTTGCACCCCATTGTTTCAAGTAGTCCTGGGGTTGCCTTGGCTGATCCTGCACAATCCCCAGGTGGACTGGGCCACCCGTCGCATGCAATTCACCTCCCCGCACTGTCAAGAGAGGTGTATCCACATGCAGTCATCCATTCTAAAGACAGCAGCTGGGACTCAAGAGTCTTTCCTGTCGTTGAGCTTCCAATTACCCCCAGAATATGCAGAGTTCACAGATGTTTTCAACAAGGTGCAAGCTACAGAGCTGCCCCCTCATCGGACATATGATTGCCCCATTGACCTTATCCCCGATAAGGAACCCCCCCTTTGGCTGAATCTATGCCTTGTCAGCCCCGGAATTGAAGACTCTCCACCAATACCTGGACGACAGTCTTCAAAATGGGTTCATTCAGCACTCATGTTCCCCGGCGGGGGCGCCTATATTTTTCGTGCCAAGGAAGGATGGGGGGCTCCGTCCTTGCGTCGACTACCATGGCTTGAACGCTATCATGATTAAAAATTGATACCTCCTCCCCTTGCTCCTAGAACTGCTAAATCGACTGCAGGGGGATACGATCTACAGCAAACTTGATCTTCGGGGGGCCTATAACCTCCTGCGAGTAAAGGCAGGGGATGAATGGAAGACTGCCTTCCGGACTGGATACAGACACTATGAGTACCAAGTAATGCCCTTTGGCTTAGCCAATGCTCCCGCTACCTTCCAGCATTTTATTAACGCTATCTTAAGAGATCTTTTGGACATTTTCATTATCGCCTATTTAGACGATATTCCTATTTACTCTACCTTGCAGGAACAACATCGTACTCATGTTTGCCAGGTCCTACAGAGGCTGAGTAACAACAAACTATACTGCAAGGGGGAGAAATGTGCATTCCATCTGACCACTGTAGACTTTTTGGGATTCATCATTTCCCCCACAGGAATCCGGATGGACACGCGAAAGGTAGAAGTGATCCAGCACTGGCCAGCTCCCAAGGCGGTGAAACCCCTCCAACGTTTCCTCGGGAGTACAAACTATTATAGACATTATATTCCCCAATATGTGGCCATCACTACTCCCTTAACACGTTTACTAAAGAAAAATCAACCATATTTGTGGGGTGACACACAGCAGAAGAGCTTTGATCTTCTCAAACAGGCATTTATCCAAGCCCCTCTTCTGCGACACCCTCACTTCAATCAGTCCTTTTGGGTGGAAGCAGATGCCTCCAGTACCACTATCGGAGCGGTCTTACTACAGAAGGCTCCCCCCTCTAAACACCCCTTACCCTGTGCCTATTATTCCCATCAGCTTACACCGGCAGAGCAAAATTACTCTATTTTTGATAGGGAACATTTGGCCATTAAGGCCACTTTCGAGGCTTGGCACCACTACCTTGAGGGAGCCAAGTACCCCGTTGAGGTAGTCACGGATCACAAGAAACTTACATTTTGCAAATGGCACAAATAAATAACGCACGCCAAGCCCGATGGGCAGTCTTTTTCGCCCGGTTTGATTTCCACATTCAATATAGGCCAGGGCACCTTAATATTCTAGCTTATGCCCTGTCTCACTGCTATGAATGCATAGAAGGAGCTTGACAACCCCAAAGGACTATTCTCCCGGCCAAGGTATTTGCCGCTTCCTATGTGATGGTAGAGCAGCTGAAGAAAGCCAGGCAGGCGGAGATCCCTGACGCCCCCAACTCAGAGTGGCACCTAATTGATGGACTATGGAAGAAGAAGGGCCAGGTTTTTGCCCCTCCGTCTTGTAGGGCTCCCTTAATACAGGCCCATCATGATGCCCCCTTGGCCAGGCACCCCAGACCACAACGCATGATCCAGATGGTTTGGAGACACTTCTGGTGGCCGTCCTTGGTCCCGGATGTTCGCAGTCATATCAAACAATGTGACATCTGTGCACGGAAGAAAATACCCCGGAGACCCCCCCCGTGGGGCTCCTTCAGCTAGTAACGCCCCCTCAAGGACCCTGGCAAAGGGTCGGACTTGACTTTATTGTGGATCTCCCCCCATCACGCTTGTATGAAACTATCTTGGTTGTGGTAGACCATTTTACAAAGTTCGCCCATTTCATACCGTGTAAGGGTCTACCATCTGTGCGTCGGACGGCCCTCTTGCTTATACGCCATGTACTGAAATTACACAGATGTCCCAAAGAAATACGAAGCGATCGAGGGTCCCAATTTACCTCCCGATTTTGGAAGGCTCTTTTTTCTGCTCTGAGGGTAACCTTGACTCCCACCACCGCGTATCACTCCGAAGTCAACGGTCAGGTGGAATGCATAAATCAAAATTTGGAACAGTACCTCCGATGCTACACAACGTATCTTCAAGACAATTGGTACTCATGGCTCCCCCTTGCTGAGTTTGCCCTCAACAATGCCCCCAATGCCTCCATAGGGGACTCTCCCTTCTTTGTGTCCTATGGGTTCCACCCACAGATCGGGATACCGGACCTTCCCCCCTCGACGGTCCCAGTGGCTGGAGCTCTTGTCCAATGAATTCAGGAAGCTCAAAGAGTGGCCCAACTCACCTTGCAGCAGGTTCGGCAGCACTATAAGAATGCAGCAGATAAACATTGCACCCCGGTCCCCGTTTTTAAGCCTGGTGACCTGGTGTGGGTGAATCGTTGTCAGTATCCCTCCACCCGGCCCTCTGCGAAACTTGACTTCCGCTATATGGGTCCTTACCCCATCCTTAGTCAGCTTAATGAGGTCACATATAAAATCCGCTTACTCTCCCATGTACGCATACATCCCACATTCCACATGGCCCTATTGAAAAAAGCCCACCCCGCGTCTCGTGCTCCCCATCCGCAGCTCCACAGCCCAGCTTCCCCGGATGCTGGATATGAGGTTCAGGCTATCTTAGATGCCCGCCACCACTACGGGCGACTCCAGTACTTCATTGACTGGGTGGGCTATGGCCCCGAGGAATGCTCATAGGAGCCGGCATCCTCAGTCCATGCCCCTGCCTTAGTTCACGCATTCCACCGATGTCATCCTTCCAAGCCATTCCCTTTGGGAGGGGTTGGATGGGGGCCTCATGGGGGGTACTGTCAAGCCTCATCCAGGGGAGCGGGGATGTCCGCCGCTTTTGGGAACGCCGGGGGGCCCGGGGGTGGACCCGGTCCTGACAAAAGCAGTGCCAGACACTGTGGAGGGTCCGCCCCCTTCTCTCCTCATGATAGAGGGGAGTGTGTCCCCGCCCACAATGGACGCCCGGGCAGAGCAGCGGGGGGCAGAGCAGAGGGAGGCGGGGACCAGCAGAGCCTCGGAGGAAGCCAAACCCCCCTTGCGGCACTCCGCATGCTTGCGGGAGCGCACAGGGGGCGGGGCTATGAGTACAAGAGCCAGCGCCGAGAAGCACTCAGCACTGGTGATTGAGCGGAGACCAGCTCCTTGACTGAGCTAAGTGTTTTGATTCTGAGCATTTTGAGTATTTCCCCTGATAACAGCAACTGTGGTTAGAGAATGACTGTGTGGATTCCCTGCCTGATCTTCCCGACGAGAGTGTGTCTGAGTGAGGTTGAGAGAGAGGCACGTGTACGTGGAGTGTGAGTCCTTCCCCCCTGCTCCTCCCTCCCCCGAGGCTCAACCTTAGTTCCCCCCCTTCCTTCCTGCCTTGTGAGAATTGTAGCCCCGTGTGCCGCCTTGTCTTCCTGGGCCCCTTTCCCTTCTGTTCCGGGCACTTTCCCCTCACCGCAGCCCAGACCCCCCCCTTCCCTGGTCGTAGATTGTGTGAAGAGCCTTGTCTGACTGGGGCTCAGACTCATAATACTCACCTGGCGCCCTTTGATGATAGGGACCTGGGCACTGTGAGGCCTATAGGTCCATCCACTATCCTGATGGTCATTTATTCCCAGAGAGAACCCTCCCAGGTCAGGAGTCTGAACCCATGCGTGGGGTCCTCAGGGGGGTGGGTGGCGAGGTGCCCAGATACCCCGGGTCCCGGCTGGGACTGTGCCCCCTCCCCTGTGACACAGATAGATATTATAGAATTTTACAAGATCACAAATGGCATGGAACAGGTAAATAGGGAGCTGCTATTTACCCTTTCTAAAAATAGTTGAACCAGGGGTCACTCCATGCAATTAACGGGAAGTAGCTTTTAAATAAATAAAAGGAAGTACTTTTTCACTCAACGTACAATAAATCTGTGGAACTCATGACCAGAGAATGTTGTGTAAGCCTATAGCATAATTGGTTTCAAAAACGGATTGGATACATTTTTGGAGGCCAGGTCCATAAAGGGCTATAAGTTATATAGCCCTTTATGAGATGCTTGATTGTCAGGAGGAGAGGGAGTATGTCAGGAAATGGATTACCCCACCATTACCTGTTGCTTACTCCTGTGAGGGAATTGAGGCTGACTGCTGTCAGAAACAGATGGACCATTGGTCTGATCCAGTAATGGCATTTATTATGTTCTTATGATTTTTAAATCAGAGCACAACCTGATTTCAGTTCCTTCACCTGGAAGTCATTTGATTGCTAACACATATCATGGTGCACAAATATTTTTTGGTTTCTTCCTGCAACCATGTTTAACAAATGAGCACCTGCATTTCCACTAACTGTGTTTTCTTAATAATTAGAAGTTAATGCTGGTTTGTAAACCCCATTGTAAATCCAGTCAGACATATGAGGAAAGTACAGCTTGCAATCTAATAAATATCAATTACATATTAGCAGTGTCCTGACATCTGATATGCAATAGACATTCACTTCTATCTTGGAAAGTGAGCTAATGCCAGAGTGCTTTGGTTTTGTTTTGTTTTGTTTTGCTTTTTAAAATGATTGTTGTGGAGTCAGAAGACAAGGTTATTCCTTAAGTGGGCTGCATTAATTCCTAGTTTGTTCTAATTTCAAACAGAAAGTCACAGGGTGATTTCAGATGTTACATGGTCCTGATTCACCACAGTGGATTCTTGGCAGGGGTGAACCGAACAACCACCCCCTGTGGTCAAAAAAAGCCCCGAACAGACATGATGGGACCGGGACCACGGCAGGGAAGCAGGCCGCCAGATCATGGCCTGGGGCAGTGCAACAGACGTTATGCCGGTCCCGGGCCAGGCCGTGGTCAAAGCACACAGAAGGCGCCGGAGCAGCTC
This sequence comes from Sphenodon punctatus, assembly GCA_003113815.1. Taxonomy (NCBI): domain Eukaryota; kingdom Metazoa; phylum Chordata; class Lepidosauria; order Sphenodontia; family Sphenodontidae; genus Sphenodon; species Sphenodon punctatus. Next base: position 468,672 of record QEPC01007949.1, read on the forward strand.
GTCCTGGCTGCTGCTGTGTGCCCTTTAAATCTCCCTCCACAGCCTGTGTTGTTGCTGGTTGCCTGGCAGAGACGCTGCATGCTTTGTCCCCAGATGGGAATCATTTCCTTTGATTCAGGCAGGTGGTTGCTGGTCAGACGTTACTTTTTGTCGGTTCCCGTCGGGAATCTCTTTGACCACGCTTTCGGAGATGGTCCGGAGGGGAGCTCCGGAAGCGTGGTTGATTTTGACCCCATGTGGGTATTGACCATGGTGAACATCTGGCGGCCGTGAAACAGATGTTCAGGGCGCTTTGGCCCTGGCGCGGGATTGACCGTGGTTCACTGTGGTTGAGCGTGATCTCGTAACATCTGAAAATACTCACAGTTTCAAAGTAGTTGAATGCAGGGATTCAAGAACTGTAGGTGAATGAGTTATGTACATCTTTTATGTGTGAGTTACATACATCTTTACACACATCTAGCCTGATATTATTATTCTTTTTTTTAAATTCCCATAAAGCATACGTAAATTGCTATACATATTGATGTGCAGCAATTTTGGAAGAAATATGTCTTCGAAAGCCAGATTCAGGCATGAAGAGCTGTTTTTACCGTATCTAAAACATGTCAAAGAAAACTTTATAAAGATTAGCTATGACTGTAAATGATTAAACAGTATTTTGTCAATATTTTTGTTGTGAAGCTAATCTTACCATGACTAACTTATTTCCTGTATCCCATCTGTGTGTTCAACACTGTTCAAGTAATAAAATAAGGAAACATTTTCTTCTTTATTGCTTAGAACATAAAATACAAAAGAGAGACAATGCAGACTGCTGGGAATTCCAGTGGGAAGGTTAAAATCAAGAAATTATAAAAAAAGATCAACACCCCCCCAACATTATTGTATGTGACTAATGCAGACATGAATCTTAATGAGGGATTTGTACATAAAGAGCTCAATCCCATCCCGCGCGTGCCACGTGGTGTGCATGCATGCACATGCATTTGCGCGCAGCGTCCACAGGGCACAATGTGCCTTCAATGCTTGGTTTGTGTGTGGCTGCACTTGCGTGCACATGAAATCTGTGCGGGATGGGATTGAGCTCAAAGAAAGAAAAGAGAATGGAAGGCAATTTTTGCATGTAGAATGGTGTTGAAAAAGGCACAAAAATGGGAGTGGACGTGGGAGATGTTATACAAGGCCTATTCAAGTTGCTATTGCTAATGGAGTAGAAGGAAAAGAGCTGTGTGGTAAGAAATTAGATTGGAGAAGTTGGTGAGATCAAATTTGCAAAGAGCCTTGAAATTGCAGACAACATTTGATTTTTACGGTGGGGGGTGAATGAAGGAATCAATGGAGGCATTTAAAGAACAGAGGTGCAGGAAGATGTGGTCCATTTGATGAGCAGGAAATCACCTTTCGGTCAGATAAATTGCTTTGTAAAGTCTCTGGTGAGGACATGGCATGATATTTGAGAGAGCAAATATCTATCTTTTAAAAAAGAGAATACTTTGGATTCTGCTACAGTCACCGTGGGGACATTTCATTAAAACAATTTCTAAAATCTGTGTTTTCTATATACTTTGGTGTGTTCTTGTTTACTGATCTGCAGAAAAAAAATCAGATATAAAAAGGGTAAATAGCAGCTCCCTATTTACCTGTTCCATGCCATTCATGATCTTGTAAACTTCTATCATATCTTCTTCTGAGCTGCAGAAAACCCAGATGATTTAGGCTTATAAACTGTTAATAAAGGTCATATTGTCAACATTTGAACCAAAATGTCAGAAATATTTATAAAACTAGAGAGTTACAGTCTGATAATGAGAATGGCAGCAGTGAGATATTTTGGGTAAGGCTATAACAAATGACAAACAAAGGAGAAACTGTAGTGGGCATCTGTTACAAACCCCCAGGACAGGGGAGTGGGGAGGGAGAATGAAAAATTATTATACCAAATATTGAAGGGCTGGCAACTAGAGGGTACTGAATAGATGAAGAGGGGATTAGGACTATAAAGATATCTTTTGGGTGATACATGTTGCTGAATTGCATGGGTCATCAAAGAGATTATTAAATTATGCAGAGGACAGTTTCATGGTCAAAGAATCCACTTAGCAAAGAATCTAGTTAGAAATGAACCTTTTCTACAGTGTTTCCCTTAATATGCCAATAGAAAGAAATGGCTGGAGATAGCAAGGGCAGCAGAGAAACTCAAATTCATTGCCTCATTATGGCTCAAATGATATATTTTATTAGACCAACTGCTGTTGGTGAGAATGATCAGGCTTTCAGTCCACACAGGGCCCTTCCTTAGGCATGTATCATAGCCTGTCTGAAATATAATTTTATCAAATATAATTATCGCAAGCATGCTGTTTGCTTTTTTTTACTGCTGCTGCACATTGAACTGATGATGTCAGTAAGTTATCCACATTGGGCGCAAATCAGCTCCCAATGAAGTCAGTGCTAAACTCCTATTGACTTGTATGGAGCTGAATTGCGTTCATTGACTCCAAGGTCTTTTTCTTCAGTAGGTATATATTATGAGGAGGCACAGAATGGGTGGGAGTGGATGGGTGGGAGTGGAAGGTAACTAGTGGGAAGGGGGTTAGATAGGGAGAAAAGTTAGAGAGATATGCCAGACATTTAAAAACAGAGCTATATATTGGTGTAGGAGACTATGGGTGTTTTTAAATGAGACAGGCGGGTGGGGGGGAGCACAGTCAGTGTGTGTGTGTGTGTGCCATGCACATGGGAACACTTTACATGAATGGCCCCATGCACAGCTGTCCTGCCTATGCACCACCTACCCCGTCCATGCATTGCCCCCCTGACTTTTTGCCGAAAGCTCCTTGCATGGGTGGGGGGCGGAGATGTGGGTGGGATTGGTGGGCATAGGAACAAACACTCCCCCCCCCCCGGTGATTCAGATGAGATGGGCCCCACACAGGGACAGGCGGTCCTTGCGTGGGGCCGTCTCATTTAAAAACACCCAAAGAAACAATAGGTAGTGGTAAACACATAGAGAGGATGCAGCTAAAGCAAACATATGGGTTGGTGGTATATAGTATATGCCTCCTCCTATATACCAGTCCTACATTTGCTCAGTTTATGTATGTCTGACTGGTTATGCTACATGCCTGAGGAAGGGCCTTGTGTGGCACGAAACAGTTGGTCCAATAAAAGATATAATTCAAACCACTTTGGACCAACTGACAATCACACTCTCTGGATTGCCTCATTATGAAAGAATACAGTCTTCATTTTCAAATGTGACAAGTCATTTGGTGGTGCCTCAAAACACAGCTCTCAATTTTCTTCATGCTGGTGTGTTAGCCCTTAATGCCAGTGTAAGGTGTCATCTCTTATTGGTTTGACCTTGACATTTGTGCTAAGGGTTAACACTGTAAAACTGATTGAATACTACATGACTGACTACTAAACAATGATCATGTTTTTAAACTCCATTTAAGACACCTTAAAGGGGTTGAATTGTCAGAAGGAGGGTGCTTGGCATTTCTGAAATATACGAGGTAGGCATCCAAAACTAGAGCACCCCATCTCACTGCTCAGTTTTGAGAATGTAGAGACCTACATTGATGAGGTTGGTGGGGACAGTATGGTAAGGGTACTGAGCTCACCAGAGCAAATTTTTGTAGCATTAAAAAAAAAAAATGCAAGCAGGAAATGTTGAAGTCCATGAATGAAAACATGGCCCCACTGAAGTGAATAATAGGCAATTTGCTATTAACTTCACCATAGCAAGGATTTCACCCCAGGACTCAGGAAAAAGCCTAGAGCATCTTAAAATATTATGTAGTACACTAACACTGCACTGAAAAAAGGAAAAGGCAAGAGAAAAGAAGTGGAAAATGTGACATTATGAGAATCTGAATTGTAGAAAGGAGATGGAAAAGACCTTTTAGGTTATCAGTCCATCCCCAGCCAGTGCAAAATGATTGCTCCCTACAATATTCTGTTTGGGGGTTTTTTTTTTGTGGTTTTTTTAAAATCTGTGCTAGGAAGGAAGGGAGAGGGAGCTAGAAAATACAGAACCTGGCAAAGAAATAATCAGAGCAGCAAAAATCAGAATAAGGAGCTAATGCTCTCTAAAAGGGATAAGGACTTTTACAAGGATATCAGAGCAAAGTGAAATATTAGGGAGAATAGCTCCATTAATAAATAAAGAGAGGGACCAAATTAGTGGTGATGCTAATGGCTGAAATACTGAGCTGACTTCTAAATTTGACTTTAAGGAAAACCAAAAAGGTTAGGACTATTAGGGGGCAATGACAAGATAGTGTTTTATTTTTTATTTTTTTTAAAGAAACTATGGGGGAGAAACAGATATACAAACCAGCTCCTGTGGACATAATGCGTCCCAATGTCATTCACTGAATAACTAGAATTATTTATGAAAAGTCTTGAAATTCTGAGAAGGCATCAGAAGAGTAAAATAAATGGGTTAAAAGTCCAATCCTAGCAATTATAGTACTACCCAATAATTCTGGTTTTAGGTCTCAGTAAACAAATAGTGTCAGTCACCATCCAAGTAAGAGTTCTCAGTAGATGATAGGAGTATAAAAAACCAAATAAAACCACCCAAACCAAATATGATGATGATGATTATGATGATTAATTATTAATATTATTATTATTTTATTTTAAAAAGTGTAGAGAAAAAATGTAGGAGATGGAAAATACAAAGACACTCAGGAAATATTGGGATGCTGCTAATCAGTGACTCAAAAGTCTCAATTGAATCATTAACTCGGATGTCAGGTGCTGTTGCGTGATTTGAAAACTGGCTTAAAAATCACAAACAGAAGCTAATGATAAAGAGCAGCATATTGAGTTGTGGTGAAAAGGGGTGAAAGAGGTGTGTAACAGGGTGGCAACGAGATCAATTTTATGCCTGATCTTATTTAACATCTTCATTGTTCATTAGCAAATGAGTTAAAGAGCATGATAATGAAATTCACAGACAACAGTCAACTGGAAAGTGTGGTAAACACCACTGGGAATAGATACATAATTTTAAATGACCTAAAAAGTTTAAAATATTGGCTAATGATATGCAAACAGTGAAAATATAAGATGACATATCTGAGGAGAAAATCACAGGGGTTTGTGGCTCATTTATGCCTTTAAGGCCCAGGCCCGTGAATAGGGACCATGGGAATTTTTTGTGTTCCAATTCCACTCCACAGGCCATAGTGGAATAAGGGGACAGACCAGAGGGAGAGAGCTATCATTTCATTCTCATGATCTTGGACTACAGCAGTGTTTAGACTAGCCAGCCATTGTGCTAATGCACATTTTCCTCTTTGCAGCCATCAGACAACAGACCAATATTGAATATGGAAACAAGTGGGAGTGGCAGTTGGTTGGGGTTCTCACTGCCTCTTAAGTCATTTTTGGTTGACTATCTCTGGGTGTTTTCAGACGTGACTGGGCGGCTTCGCCCCGTCCTGAAAACAACCCAGAGATTCCCCGCCGGGATCACCCAGGCATGGAAACAGACATGCCAGGGATCCCGGCGGGGAATCAGGGAGGGGGCGGGGCTGCGTGGTACAATGTGCGGCTGCATGGCCCCACCCCCTCCACGCTCCCTCGCAGCCCGCCCTCTGGGGAGACAGGCGGGCGGCGAGGCCAATGCCGCCGCAGCGTCTGGCCAAGTTCACCACAGCCCGGAATCCCGCCGGGGATTCTGGGCCGTGATAGTCGACCAGACGTTACTTTTTTTTAATGTCTGCCTGGAATCACTTTCACCACGCTTCAGCTGATTTTCAAGCCGGTAGCCCGGGAAGCGTGGTTGAAATTGACCCCATGTGGGTATTCAGCGTGATGAACATCTGGTGGACGCCGAACAGATGTGCAGGGCACAGTGACCACATGTAGGTATTCAGTGTGGTTCACTATGATCTCATCATGTCTGAAAACACCCTCTGTTGGATGGAGCAGTCCCTGTGGGAGAAGTCCCATGTGAGTAAAGATTGATGTGAACCATCAGAAGGCATATCACATACTGGCACTTGAAAGTTTTCATATAATGATGAAAACACCTTTACATTTCCAACTAACAGTACAATCCTCCACAATTAAAGTCAATGGGATTATTTGACATTGACTTTAATGGCAGTGGATTGTCCTCTGAGTTGTGCAAGCCAATAAGTTCTATGCAGTGTACTGCTGTTATAACAAAGACAATTCTGTTTCACTTGTGAAAAAATTACAACATAAAAAAGTAAATAAATTCAGCCATTCGGAGAGAACCAGGGGGTTGGCTCTCCTTTATTATCATGAAGGAAGCGTGCATGTACAAAAGTTATCTCCTGGGATAAGGACCCTTTTTACACAAGATGCACCCATGCACAAACACCCAGAAATCTGGGTGTTCATGCATGGGCAAGTCCTGTGTGCATGCGTGCTCCCACTGAACACGCATCCACACTCATCAACATGCATAGAGCAACTGGTGAAAACGGAGGTTGCTCCGTGCATGTTGATGGGTGGGGGTGCGTGGGGATGTGTGTGTCCCGTATGAACTCTCCCCCAACCCTGCATGGCCTGTGTAAAAATGGCCAAGGTGGGACAGTGTGTTCCAAGACAAGGGCAGCAACATCCTTGGGCAGGGAGCTCTGGAGTTGAATGGGACAGGCTGCTTTGTATCTGTGCCCACATCTCACTCATCCCCTTGCTCACCTCATGCTGTCTAATTGCTCCGACTGTTGACAGAGAAGAGCCCAGTGCCTGTTCTCCTGACAAAGGTCCAGGTGGGCCTCTGCCACACCAGCTTCCCATGCTCACTGGGCATGCCATCCCAGATCTCGTCCGGCATCCACCATGTGTCTACCCAACAGGCCACTTGCCAAATCCTCCCTACGTCACCAGTTGAAGACCCACAGGTCAAGGGACATTCCTAAAACTGGTGCTTGGGTGAGATTAACAGCTATCTAACCACATTCCAACCAAAATAAAACATCAGTTAGGGGACTCTAACCCCCCACATAGGGTGAGACCCCAACCCCTGAATAAGGCCCTCCCAACTTTCCCGGTCTCCAGCCCTACGACCCTATGAACTTGTCCTGCAGCATCAGTTCCATAACATCATTCAAGGCACTTCCCAGGACTCTAAGGGGCCTCCAATCCCACAATCTCGGTTTCAGGGGACTCTAACCACATAGTCATCATCACAGAGGACTCTAATCTGATTAGCACAATCCCACAGTCACAACATATCTTCAGGGCCCCATTTCCCTGGGGTCCCTGATACCTCCATTTCCAAGCATGCTGACTCATCTGCCTCTGTGCATCCGCAGAAGTGGCCAGCTCATCCGCCTCCCTGGCAATCCACTGGCATGTAGCTCACCCTCAGGCAGGGAGCTACATTGGGCACATCCTCCTTTTCCTGGTCCACATGCTCTGTCAGGACACACACCCTTTTCCTGGGTACTTGATGGCAGTTCCATTGGGGTGGGACCATATTCTCTGCCAGTGTAACAGGATTGGGAGGTACTGGGGGCCCACAATGGAGAGGGTGTTCTCGGTGATCAAACCACAGCTGTGGAACTCCCTCCCAGAGGAAGCTCGCCTGGCTCCCAGCTTGTTGGCCTTTTGTCAGGCCTGTAAGACCTGGTTTTTGTCTGGGCAGATGGGGTAGTGAGGGTGGACTTTCGCCAGTGGGTCTAACTCCTTTATTGTTTTAATAATGAACTGTTTTAGTATTCCTTTTTGTATTGTTTTTAATGTATTGTTTTAATATATTGTGAGCTGCCCCGAGCTGTCCTAGGGCTGGAGGGAGTGGGGTGTACATTTTTAAATAATAATAATAATTCATAATAATTCATAATAATTCATAATAAAACTTTATTGCTTAGCCATTGGCTGTTGCAGACAATAGAAAAAGACAGCCATGGACCTGCCATACAACCATTCAACCTTCTGTAAAAATACAATAAAAATAGTCCTACAATAAATGAAACAATACGCCTGAAAAAGTGTTACAACTCAGCTGAACCAGGCCTGGGAATCAGCATTCTATTATGGGGTCCAATTTCACACAAATTCAGATTCCTGATATAAACATGCTGAAAGTACAACACCACTTTCTTTGTGAGGTCAGTGAAATGATCACCCAGGAGAAGATTTACATAAAATTCCCACGATCTTCCTGGGAGAGAGTCAATTAGGGGACAAATTAGTCTCTCTCAAGCATCCGCAAAGAGAGGGCATTCCAATAAAATGTTTCAATGTCTCAATTTGATGTAAGTTACATTGACAGACACGCTCTGCGAGTAGCATTTCTCTATATCTGCCTTTGACTACGGCTGAGGGGAAATGGTTAAATCTGGCCAACAGAAAAAGTCTTCTACTCTTTGGGCTTAAATAAATAAATACCTGGGACAGTACTGGCAGGATGCCACCCAAGGGGTCACACCACAACAGCCCTTGTCTTACTCCAGTCTCTTTATTAGTACACAAAGGCCCAGTCCTTATAACATACAGTAGCCAGGCACCATCCCTCTGGCTCTCTCTCTCTGTTTCCAGTCCACGGAGACCCCTTGCTAAGCCTCTGAGCCAGGCCTAGTCTAGAAAGCAGACCTCCTTGCTGGTGGTCTACACTATATGAGTCCCTTTGCCAGACACAACCCTCTGGCCTAAGTGCCTCTATTATCAGGTGTAGGCTACAGACTAGCTCAGTCCCTCATAGGCAAAACTTTCCCCTTATATACCTCCTGCCCTAGCAAGTTCTCTCAGATAGAGCTTTCTCTAGCTCCTTCCTCCTGCTTGCCTTTCTCAGTCTCTCTCTCTAGACTGAGCCTAGCTGAGGTTCTGGCCCAGCCATGCCCAAACCCAGGTGTGAGGCATCAGGTGCTATCCTTCACTCAGTCAGTGCCTGGGCCCCAACTAGCACCTGCAGCCTGTTCACTGCTGCTAGCTCCCTTAAAGGGTCAGTAGCCCAAATAGCCTGCTCCCTGCTACAACGACAACATGCAAAGACCGATTGCCTTTGCTTTCAATTTTTACTTTTGCTTTTAGTTTCCATAGGTGCTTATTAATGTATGCAGTTTGCTCAATAAACTCAGTGTTATGTGCACAGCAAAAGATTATTACCAGTCACCAAGTGCTGGCAGGTATAAACCCAGGCAGGAACCTCTGCAGGGATAGCAGGTTCTGGACCACTTCCTGGAGTCATAGGCCAGAAGAAAGAAATATCTGGTGTGGCTTCTTCTTCCCATGGTTCATCGTGGCTGTGAGTCATCATACGGGAAAGGATACTGAGATCATTGCTGGTGGCCAGAGCACAGTGGGGAAGAGTGTCTGCCCATGTATTATGCTTGTCATGCTAAACTGTGAGTGAAGACTGCCCAAACACACAATAAATACACACAGGGGGGCTGCCTATTTGTTAGGCTCTACATGTTAAACATGTGAGTGGGGGATGTATGGACCAAGCCCAGACTCCAATGGGCTATTGTCCCATTTGTTAACACCACTTTCCAACAGCTGAACAGCTTTCACTCCCTGGTGGAAGGTGTGACCACAAGCCTCCATTCAAGTGGATTTGTAACTGCTGTACTGCTGCTCTAGATTACATCAGTTTAAATGAATGAAACCCAGTGCTGAATCTACCTCAAGATATATTAATTGAGGAAATCAGGAAAGAGAGGGGTGAAAAATGTGGACAGCTCTTTTAAAAGGATGTTTAACCTTTGGATAAATCTGCATGGGCTTTTCAGGGTCAAACAAAAACTCATGTAATTCCACCCACTGTCAGGGTTAAGTTCTCTAAAGAATCAACACGGCAGCTGTTTTTACGTCTGAAAGCTGTGTAGGATCTAATGTGGGCAAAAAAATCTTATTTTCAAAGAGTATGTGAGTAGCTTTGGAGATTGCTGTTTTTATCAATTTGCTTCTGCTAGGCAGTGTTCATATATGCTTTTATGATCTTAAAGCTTCAAATGCATCAAAAAGTGTGTGTTGAGGATGTGGAGGTTGGAATCAAGAAATACATCCTATCCTCAAAGCACTCCATTGTTTCAAGAAGCCCCATTGAAGTGAATGGGCCTTGGCTTGATAGCACTCTGAGGACTGGAACCATAGGGGATAATGTTTATTTTTAAAGGACTGCAAAGATAAGGTAGTAATATTTTTTCACTCCCCTGTAATTGTTTTACATAAGCAGATTGTATTAAAATAGGCCAAGAGTGAGAGAGACCTTTCTTGCAATAGAAATGTAGCATTGCCTGTAATTTCTTTGTCATCCTTGTTGCTATTTTTGTGTGTTCCTTTTGTAAAATGTGACTAGTTAATACAGCATTTTGCTTTACTGGCCAAGATATTTCTAGAATGATTGACAATTTCATCCTGAGAGGTGGATTTCAAAAGCAGGCCTGTCTTTTTTGAGCGCTGTGTTGACCACAAAAGGAAGATGATTACAATGAGGTCAGTTGGGGGGTGGGGATGAAGAAATAAAATCTAGCAGTAGATCACAGTCATGGGGCTATTCTTGGACAGCACCTTTTCATCAGGATGGGGGTGGGGGAGAGCATATGCCAATGCAAATAGAAGTATTTCCTTGTAATCAAGTGTGCTTAGTGCTGCCAGGGTAAGGTCCTATATTGATGGGCAGCCATAGGTTGTGACAGGGTGCAGCCCTTCAGCCCAGCTTCTTGAAACAGCTAATTGGCTCCAGCAGGGAGCGTGCTGATTATAAAAGGCTGAGCAAATGCTCAGAGAAAGAGAACCACCAGAAAGAGAGCACTATTCTAGTGGCTAAGAATGTGCCTCAAGGCACCCAGGCAGAAACCAAACCTTGCCTTAAAGTTCTGTACCAACAGGATTTGCTCTGGAGCAGGCTGGATTGGACTGGACTGGGCAACAGGCTCAAGACTTTAAAGGCTGAGAGCCCAGGGAACAAGTTGCCTCAACAAGGGAGGATAGACTGGAGCTTGGTGAAGTGTAAGGGACAAGGGTGAGGGGTATTTGGGATGTGGGCACATGATGAGGCTGGGGTCAGATGGGATGAGGACCAGGAACTGGGACTCAGAACAAGAAAGGAAACAAGGCTGGAGGAGAAATGAAACAAAGCCAATATCAAGGTTGGGGATGGAGTCAGGGAAGCAAGGCTGGTAGGGGAGCAAGAGGCAAGGCTGGAGGAAGGGCAAGACAAGAACAAGGGTGGGTGGTGAAACCACTACTGCAAGCAATGAGCATGTTATTCCACCCAACTGCCTGGTGCTACCAGCAAGCCTTGGATGTTGGCTGGCAGCCAACCAACCAGAATGCTTGAAGGAGTGGCAATGCTGGGACAAACAAGAGTAAGGGGGTGTTCTGGGAACTCTAGGGTGGTCTCTTGTGGGAAGAGACTGGGCCTGTAATAGGCTGAGGCCATAGTGGAGGTAGGTGAGATGGACACTGTTCCATGAACCCTGATGGTGGTTATCATGGGGACATGGGGGCAACACACCCATTTGTGGGGAGATATGTGGACTGTAACATAAAGGGTTAACAGATTGTAAGCTCAGTGGGAACAACATAATGAAACCAGTTGCCAGAGTGGGGGGAGAGATTCCCTTTGGTATGGCAAGTGGGCAGTTTGTTGCAAAGCGACGGCCAGGTCACCCTGCCACCTTGTTAAAAGGACAATGGCCAGGAGACACAGGAAGTGACCTGAGGCCTCCAGTGAGGAAGAAGAAGGAAGTTCTTCTTCAAGAATTAGATCTCTTCCATCTGGGACTTGAACGAGTGAACAGTTCAGAGTAGGAGCTGTTGCAACTATGGACTAGAAACTTTGCCATGAACTAAGATTTGAACCCGGTCTTCAACTTCCAGACCAAGACAGCATCTGATGGACCTGTATTGCACCTCTTAGGGTAAGAAACAGTCAGGGAATATGAGTGGATTTAGAATGCGTGGACTTTGTTTGATTTATGGCCTTGCACTACCTGATCAAAAGCCTTATACTTGTATATACTCAATAAATGTTTTGTAATCAAGTCTAGTGTGCTTGTGTCTTTATTTGGCCTTGGGGAATTCACTTGGGGGTACTCCTATCTAGGTGAGAGCCTAGATGAACCTTTTTCATTTAAGACAACCCCACTGCAAAGTCTTCCAAGCTACAGGTGGCCAGAGAACGTTCTATGCATTACGGCTGGGCTGGGAGATCAAGGGGAGGCTTGACTAGGGGTGTGGACCTCTGAAAGCTCTCTGATTGCAGTGAAGGTTTTCTGATCACATGGAAACCCATGTGGGCACAGGCAACTGGGTTGTGACTGGCCTGGTGGGCAAATGGGGGGACAGCCTCTAAACGAAGAGAGGGCCCCAAACCCAAACAAAACCCCGGTGACAGTGGTGAGCCAGTCCAGTACTCCCGAGTAACCCATTTGAACCCCATAAAACACTTAAGGAGAGTGAAAATGGCTAGAGAGAAAAGCTAGTCTAAACCAGCTGAATTCAAAGTGAGTCAAGAAGCATGAAGTGCACTGACCACTAAGCGCCAATCGGTGGCATCAGAGGGCTGAACCTGATCTCTTAGTGCAATGTGAGGTGTTGTTTTTTTTGTTCATTTTGGGAATAGGGAACTGAACACAAATGGCCCCAGTACAAAAAGGGATAAAGAATATGAAGAAAGATCAGCTTATTGCCGAATGCAATGCAAGAGGCATAGATCCAGCTGGCCTTAATATAGACCAGCTGAAAAAGAAACTCAGGGAGCACATGTAGCAGCCACAAGAGGGTGCATCTGCCTCACATGACCTAGGGAAGGATGCCTCCTCCGACGAGGATGAGACAAGGCCTATTAGCAAAGAATACTTGGAACTCAAGAAACTCCAGATCCAGATCTCCAGAACTCCAGATCCAACTAGAAATGGAACGCATGAGGCATGAACAAGAAGAAAAAGAAAAACAAAGACCGCATGAACAAGAAAAAAAAGAAAGACAAAGACAAGAAAGAGAAAAAGAAAGACAGCATGAACTGCTAGTAATACAATAGAGGGCAACACAACCCACGGGGAGTCCTCCTCAGCCAAGTCCTGCACCTACCATCCCAACCAACACAAGAGAACAACGAATCCAACATTACACACAGCTGATCCCACCCTTCGACGAGAAGCCATGCATCGAGGAATTCTTCTCCACATTCGAAAAGATCTGCAAACGCAACGAGTTGCCAGCAGTCCTGTGGGTGCCAGTGATCATCTCAAGACTGACAGGTAAAGCAATACACTAGAGGGGTCAAACACAGCAGAGGGATCAAATGGTAATATCACTTTTGATTGTCTTAAAACAGCTGTTTTAGCTCGCTATGAAGTATACCAGAAGTGTATAGAGAACGTTTTAGATCTCTTAAAATTGAGGGGATAACACACAAAGAATATGTATGTAAGATGAAAGATGCCTTTCACAAATGGGTGAAGGGGAGGGATACACAAACGTTTGAGACCCTATTTGAATTGATGGCGTTAGAACAGTTAGTGGTGAATTCAAGGTCAGGGCCTGACAGGAAGATTTAGTGGGAAAGGATTGTATTTGTATTATGAATAGTCAACTGGCATTGTAAATGAAATGGAAATTCTGTATGTGGTTGGTACTGTGAGGATCTTTGTTACAGGGTTACAGACTCCTCCAGGATCAGGACGCTCCTGAGGGTTCGGATCTGGGCATTGGCTCTATAAGGAACCTTGGGCTGATGGCACTAATGAGGCACCTGACTCTCACCTGGGCTCAGCTTGCAGAAGACTTAAGCAAGAAGCTTGGGGGGTGGGCAGAGTGGAGAGAGACAGATACAGTGGAGTGAGAAATGAGAGCTAGTGCAAACAGTAACTCAGGACTAAAGGAAAATCCTGCCTAAAGAGTCAAACATCAACACCCAGCAGCTTCTCTGTGTTATCAGGGGACCCCCTTCCATGTGTGACCTTTGGGGGGTTGGTACCCCAATATATGCTTGATTCTTAAATTTAGGGGAATTAGCCAAATTAGTTGAACTAGGGGTTCCCACATGCCACAAGGATCAGTCTGAGGTCCGATACGTGCTACAGTCAGGTTTACGTACCCTCCCCAAAAGTAGAGAAAGAGAGGGAGACAAACGTTTAATAAAAAAAAGAATGTTTATTTCAAGGGGACATTAAAGAAAACACACAATGGGATACACATACTAATCAACACAGCCCTGGTCTGGTTGACGGTTTACAGGGGAAACGCAAGCAATGGCGGGGAAAACAAAAGTAATGTGGGGAGGGAGGGGGGAACATGGGGGAGACCCACACAAAGAGAAAAGAGTGAGAGAGGGAGAGAGAAGCAGGAGGGGAAGTCAGGACCAACGGTTACCTCTCCTTGCCACTGAAAAGGGGACAGGCAGCCCGCGGATCCAGCAAAGTTCGGGGATGGAGGGAAGGGTCAGACCAAAGTCTGGGAAACCCCTTAAGACACAAACACGCACGGAGGGACCCACATGTGTTTGTATCCAAAGCTTTCTCAGTTTTGGAGGGGGAGTGAGGAGCAGTTATAGGGTTTAGGATAAAGGATTTGGGATAGGCTCAGGGACACTACAATAGGCTCATAGGGAGGACAAAAGGGATTCTGGGTGTGCGTCCAGGTACAACAAAGGGAAGATGCATTCGGGGGCTGAGGGTACAAAGGACACATCTGGGTAGGACAAAAGAGGTTCCAGGTGGGAGTCCAGGTACAACAAGTGAGAATGCATAAGGTAAACAGACTGGGGCTGAGGGGACAAAGGACACATCTGGGCATGAAAGGAGAGAAGTTTTCAGGTGATTTGGGGATGGAAGGGAATCATGAGGGGAGCCCTAGGCTGAAGGTTGACACCAAGGTGCATTTTCACCAATTGGGCTTGGGCGCATTGGCTTGTGTGAGGGAAACATAGGGTGCTCTAGTTTTCCATGCCTTTGATGCCGTTGCTAGTCCAGGTTCTATTCACCAGCGGTTTCTTAAAACAGGGAGGAGTGGCAGTGGCAATGGCAATGAGGTGTCCTGGAGGTGTTTGTGGCTCCTGACCATTCCCTCTCCCTTAGGCTTGCCCAGCATTGGGGAGAAGGAACTGGCAAGAGATGCAAGTGCGGGTGGTAGGACTCTTTGCTTCCACCACTGTTCTTTCTGCTGGGGTGGGGATGGGAGGGAAAAGAGCAGAGGTGGGGAAGGCCCTTCTGTGGGGGTCAGCCCCTACTGCCACCCTCTCCCAGGCTTCCATCTCCAGAAGCCCCAAATCAGGGCTCAGCCCAGAGATTCTGGATCCAAAGAAGCCTATGCCATTTTTAGACAAGTGGTGGAATCTAGCAGATTGACAAATTCACTCTTTAAAAAGTCACATGGGGAGCATTTACATGCACAGGAAGTTGCCGGCCACCATTAAAAACAGTGGTGCCTGGCGGCTCATGCATTATTTTTAAAACCAGAGTTGTAGTTTATAAGTTTACAAGTGTCCAGGTTGCATGAATCTTGGTGAATGCCCTGCTTCTGATAAAAGCAGCACTCCCTGAGTTTTCTTGTTTCAGGCCTAGAACCATGCAAGTAGCAAGCTGCTCAGGGGACAGGAAAATCTGACAGCTTTCTTGTGGTCTATACTTGCATGCTGGAATTATAGCTTGTGGCTGCTGCTTCTGAAATAGTGCCAGCTTTGCACTAGCTACTGGAATCCGAAGATGAGGCTAAAGCTTTTCTTCCTGAGCTGCATGCTCAATGTAGTGTTTACAACGGATCCATTCCAAGATTCTATCCATTATGTAAGAGCACCCATAGTTAGTAACAGTTCCAGATAAATCCATCCCAGGTTATACGTTGAACTGTGAGGTAGGGGACAGTTGGGACTGGAGGTATTTACTTATTTCATTTCATTTCAATTCATTTCCGTGTGTATCCCTTTTTGCGAGGTGGTGGTGGTGTAGTGTGGAACCTGAGGCTCAGGGGCCAAATGTAACCTGTGGCTACCTTGTCCCCTTTCTAGTTTCTGAGGGTGAAAACAGACATGACGTAAACCACCCTTTAACCAACTTTGGTGGTTATTTATACATGTTGCAGGGCTGTATTGGTGCCCTATGCAACCCAGAAACATGCATAAATGACCACCAAGGCCGGTTAAAGGGTGGTTAGCGTCATATCTGTTTTCACCCTGAATCTGCACCCTGGATCCAGTTCCAACTTCCAAGCACTGGAAGAATGAGCTTCAGAGTAAGGGAGACGAGATGAGGGCACACACACACACACACACACACACACACACACAAACTGGGGACAGATCCATCATCTGGACCCTCCTCTTCCAGAATGGACCCATTAAACACGCCCCACCACCCAATGTGTATGCTGTTCTTGGAACTTTTACTAATTTTTGAAGAGGTTCCTGGGAGGGAAAAGATTCCCCAGCCCTGTGTTAGAATCTCTCACATTTCATTTTGGAAAGGCAATTAGCAACTCACAATTCTCAGATAGAATGATATCCCAGTGCCTCGTATAGATTTCATAATAACCTTAACAATTTTCCTTGAACAAGTATGACATTGATTTCCATTAGCATTTTACTAAGTGTGTTCATCTTGGGATTAGGTAGACAGCTTCTGCTATTCTTGAACTAAAACACTTGTATTGCCTATATGGAAAGCTTGTTGACAAAGCATAAAGCTGACTATGAGCAATACAGTCCCACTAACTTACAGAAGATGAGGAATTTAAGGAATCCTTTGCATTCTTCCAGTTATGCCATTTGACAGCTGAAACACAGGAACACTAATGGAGAATTGGTTGTAAATATTCTAAGTTCAGCAAACAGCTACATCACAAAGACCTTCTACATCTCTTATAGAAGAAGAAAATATAAATAAAATTAAGTTAAAACAAGAAACACTAAAACAGCAAAATAATCCACTTCAGCAATTTTGGGGCTTTTCTCTCTCATTGCATTTGTATGTTCTCAACACACTGTTTATTTCAAAAGGAAATTCTAACTGGTTCAGATTTATTTGAATGACAGGGGTAGAGAGAATGTTAAATTATGTCATTTTATTGTCAGATCAAAAAACTGTTAGTTTAAGAGAGGAGTTCAGGCTCTTAAAAATTCAATCATGCCCCCAAAAGCATGGAAATTGTAAGTTAAGGCTCCCACCTTAACTTGTGTGCCATATAAGCAGTAAAGACATTATATAGTCTTGCATATTGTGCTCACTTTCAATTTAGGCTCCATGCCCCCACACTTTGCCTTGGTCTTTCAGCCCCAGTCCTCTTTCTCTGCAGGTTTGGAGCAGCATTGAAGCTGGGGACAGCAAGCTCCTCCCCACCCCTGTATTATGGTCTTGATCCCTGTCTCCACTGTAGCCCATACACACAGTTCCCCTCCACCCCTGACTGCTCCAAAGGCTTGTCCCTGAATACACATCACCCATCTCTCAGCCTTCTCCTCCCATATTCATCCCCCCAGCACCTAGGTGCCCCATCCCCATAAACACACTGCTCTCCACCCTGGCTGACTGTAAGCCTTATCTCCCACATATACACCCTCCCAGCATGTGGCTTCCCATTGACCATATACACACTGATCCCTACCCCTGGCTGCCCCACAGTCTTGTCTCCCACTACACATTCCATACCTATATACCAATGGCCATATACCGCCCCCCACAAAAAAAAAAACTTGGATGGCTCATTGTTCTCAACCCAGCTAAAAGCACATACAAAAAATAAAATAAACTTCACCCCCATCCCTGGCTGTCCCCCAAACCCAAATATTCAGATGTCCCTGAATATGAATCATGCATCTCTTAGACTTCTCCCCCCTATATATCCCCTCATTACCTGGGTACCCCCTTCCCATAAAAACACTGCCTACCCCCCAGGCTTCTTCATGAATATATATCACCCACCTCTCAGGCTTGGCCCCCCAATAGACACCATTCCAAGCGCCTGTCTGTCTGTTGCCCATACATACACTTTGCCCCACCCTTCTCTGTCCCCCAGTCTTGTCCATGCATACACATTACCCATTTTTCAGTCTTGACACTCCCCTAGCACCTGGCTTTCCACTCACAATACAGACACTTCTCCCACTGCCCGGCTGTCCCCAGTCTTGTTTCCCTGCACATATCCCGCATCCATCAACCTTGTTCCTCCCTATACAGGCCCCTAGTATTCAACTGTCCCTTTCTCCCCAACCCAAATGAAAGCATATATGGAAAGCAAAGGGGCGGGGGGGAAGGGGGGGACAAGCTGTTCCTAGCTTCAGTGTTACCCCCAACCTGCAAGAGGATTGAGGCTGAAAGACCAAGGCAAAGTGTGGCTGCATGGAGTCTAAGTAGTAAAGTAAGCACAATATAAGACTGTACAATGTCTTTACTGCTTACATGGCACAGAAGTTAACTTACAATTTCCATGCTTTTTGAAGCATGGTTGAATTTGTAAGAGCCTTCACTTGTCTCTTAAACTGAAGGTTTTTGATCCTATAATTTTCATCGTTTTTGAAAAGGGAACACACAAAATTCCCCCTGCTACAACAGTATCACTGTGGAAAAAATAGACTGATTTTGGCAAAACTTTTTTGGGACTGTCCAGGAATTTTTTGGAATTTTTCTGGGTCATTGACTCTGGTTTTTGGAGACATTGAAAAATGTCTTCCACTCAACCTGCTAAGCATAATGAGGGAGTGGGGGGAGGAGAAAAGTAACAGCTGCCCTTTTTAAAAAGCAAATTCAGGAAATGACTAGGATGTGCACTTGTATTTTATTTTTTTTACACCTCTACACCTCCAGACATATAACGTTAAACACATTTTTCTCTGTCAACATGAGATGGTTGCAAAACCCCAGGGGGGGGGAGGGGGGACCCAAAAGAAAACACTTCTAATTTTCAAACTTGTATAATTCAGCCTGATCTGAAATTTGGAAAGATTCTCCTTCTCACCCAAGCAATCCTCCCTACAAAATTTCACAGTGATAGGATAAATCATCTCAATTTTATGAGTAACATTTTCATGATTTTAAAGCAAGGTGCCTTAACTATAGAGCAGTTTCTGCAGCTTTATAATCTAGTTAGTAGGATAGTCTCAAACACATGCAGTACTTCATATTTGTATGTTGTTGTTGGCATATTTTGGGAAAGCTGTCATTGTTACATAAGTCCTACAGACCTTCTTAAATGAACATTTTAATTATTTTAATATAGTGCTCCTCTGCCACTCATAGCACTTTATATATAATACAACTTTTAATTATCACAACAACCCTGTGAGGTAGGTAGGCTGAGAAAATATTGTGACTGGCCCAAGGTCACCCAGTGAGTTTCTGGCTAAGACGAGCCTTGAACCAGGGTCCCCCCCTCCCAGTTCAAGTACTGTATATCCCAGTTCGAGTACTATGCACTTAGCCATTACACCACACTGGCTTACATCACACTTTGCTAGGAATGGTTTTGTAGTATGCAAACAAATCTGGTATGCTAAAGCTCATAACTTGGTCAGTTTCCTCTGTTTGTTTGGATTCCTTTATTAAGGTGCCATCATAACTTTCTAGGGTTGGAAAGTATCCCAAGTGTCATCTAGTCCAACCCTGTGTTCAAAGGTGAGATGCACTCTACAACAGTGGTTCCCTACTTTTTTGTGATCATGAGCCACGTTCAAATGAATTTGAAACACTGTCAAAGCTCTGGGTATCTGGAAAGCCTCCGTGTCATCTGTATATATTGATTTATATAACTTTATGCAAATTTAAAACAACTTCTTTCTTAACTTTGACATTTGGCTGGAGATATAGATATAGTTGTATTATAATTAATACAAAACCTTCTGGTTTACAACAAATAGTAAGGAGGATTCTTACTACTTAAACAAACCCCAAAAACCAAAGAAATTAATATTTCCTAAGCCCATCAACCAAAGGAAAAAACACCCCAAACAACCCCACATCTCCCAAAGTTCTGCCAAACCCTCTGTAACGACTATGCAGTGTTAAGTTTTGTTTAGTTTCCTATCCTCAGCCTCATGGTCTTAGTTTTATTGTGGGGGGGGCGGGGGTTACCTGCCAGACTGCTGTCCACTTTGTATGATATACATATACGTGCAGCTGCTGGTTTCTTTCCACACACACATCGTAGAGTCAGCTTCTCTCCACCCCGATAGCACAGCGCACTCACGTAATTCCAGTGATGAGCTTTGCCCGTGGTGTATGTGGGGAGAGGTCAGAGACCGTTCTCTATCTTTGGTGTGGTGGTTGTATGCCCCTGTCTGTTTTGCTGTCTGTCTGTAGGCATGGGGTGTTAAGTTTTATTTGGTTTCCTAAACTCAGCCTCATAGTCTTAGCTTTTTTTGAGGGGGGCAGGGGGGGATGTTGTACCCACCAGACTGCTGTCCACTTTGCTTGATATACATAAGAATGCAGTTACTGGTTTCTTTCCACCCATGCATCATAGAGTCAGCTTGTCTCCACCCCCATAGCACAGCGCACTCACGTAATTCCAGTGAGGTGTGTTGCCATTGTGCACATGGGGAGAGGTCAGAGCCATGTTTCCTATGTTCTGTATGGTGGTTGTATGTCCCTGTAAGTATGTACAAGGTGGTTGTGACATGATGGGCTATGTAGCCCATGTAGGATCTGTGTCTTCTTAATAGGTTTGTCATGGTATCCCCTGGAATAATTTCAGAGGAACAATGCAGTAGCTTGCTATTTTCTAAGTAGTTACAAATATTTTCCCCTTAATGGATTTTGTTTGTCTGTCTGCAAGTTAAGCAACTCAGCAGGTGAATGAAGAATATGCTGTCTGTTGTTTTAATGTTGCAGCAACCTGTAATGAAGAATTTTTTGTAACATTCAGCAGTTTGGGCTTTTGCATTGCATAGTCGTTAAGGCAGATTTGGCAGGAGATTGGGAGATGTGGGGTTATTGTTGTTGGTTTTTTTCTTTGATTGCTGGGCTTAGGAAATATTAATTTCCTTGCTGTTTTTTTGGTTTTTTTTAAAGTAGTAAGAATACACCTTAACTAATTGTTGTAAACTAGAAGGTTTTGTGTTAGATAATATCATTGGTTTTTGACCAAGTAATGGCAGTTGCTGCAGGCTCCTCCTCACCTGCACTGTGTCCCTTTCACTGCACCTGAATGTACAGCTAATGTGAATGCTGAATAATGCTATTTACCATTTGTTAAAGCTTGTGAAGCTCTGCTCAGCACAAAAAATCTGCCCTGATTTCTTCAAGCAACAGTCATCAAGGGCAGCCCCATGTTGAGTGCATTGCTCTAATCTAGCCTTGAGTGACGAAAGCATGGATGACTCTGGTCAGATCAGAGTCAGAAAGAAATTACTGAAGTGTAAAGCACATGCTTGTGTGTGTGCATGTGCATGTGCATGTGTGTGCATGTGCGTGTGTGTGTGCAGCTGGAGCAATGGGGAAACACCAGCAACCAAACAGTTGGCCTGAAAGTAGGGAAAGATTGCAGGAGGGTGGGGGTGGTAGAATGGAAATGGAATGTCATTCATTTTCATGAGTTTCAGCTGAAGCTCTTAACGAGAAACACCAGAAAGGAGACCACAGTATGAGACACCAATTTTATGGGCCAGGTTTACTACTCGAGTAACTGATAAAATCACTTCAAATAAAATCACCAGTGAAGCAAATTGACTTGTTTTGCTGGAGATATAGATATAGTTGTATAATTAACATGCAAAATGTCATCTTGTGCATTGATTCAATTTAATGAATAAAACAGATGCCATAAGGTATGATAAGTACAATAGATCCCTATTGAGACCTAAAGAAAATGGCACTACTTTCAAGTAGTGTTTCATTTTATTTGAATATCGCAACTCATAGTTCACATGTCTTAAAATCAGGCCTCTTTAGTTACATGCTGAGTACTGGCGAGAGTCCTATTTACTCCACTATGTCTTGTACTAGCACTTGCACTAAATACCCCAAGAATTGCACTCTTAAGTCTGAATTTGCATGCATAGCTTTAGGCACTGTGCCCAATATCTTTGGTCATAACATTTTCCTAGTACAACCCATTTCTTTTTGATTAATGCTTGTCTACTGTAATTCTGTTGTTTCCCTTAGTTAGTACATTCTCTGTACTGGTGTTGTGTTAGAGAAAAAATTGAAAAGCCTTTATTTCCTTAATCTTGGAGAAAATAAGGGACTAAATCCTTAATATGAATCCTTGCAAACAAGTTTTATGTTCAGTGTACTGTACATATTAGTGAAGAAACGGAATCACCAGGACATTAGAAACAGCTGGCTAAGAAACCCTGCTAAATTACCTAGATTGGTGTTTAATCATTAAATGTGTCTGAGAACTACATTTGATACATCTAACTTTGCTTTTTTTTTTCTTTTTTTTTTAAACACCTTAAAAGTCAGTACGCATTTGTCATTTTTCACACAAGAGTCATAACTGTAAAACATTGCACATCAGGGAGTTTTAATCACCTGATCACAAGTAAGTCATCTGTGAGCTGACACTTCTTTGAATATGTTGGAGTAGCATCAAATATCCAGAGGAGGGCACTTGTGGCACTCCAGTCAGCATGCTTGAGCTGCAGCACTGAAACTCTACCACAAGCTCATTTTGAGGGGAGAAGAGATTTTAGAGCGCCTTATCTGAATTGAGCCAAAGTACTATTAAGCAATCATGGGCTATGCATCATATCAGTGTAGAGATTAACTTGCAGGTTCCTGCAATTAATTGACATATTTATCGCACAATTTGCTATCAAAATAGAGAAAGCAACATCTTTCAAGGGCTTTCAGCTGTTGACTACAGAAGTCCACCACTTGTACCATGAAGGCCGAAAGCATTTCCTGATCAAAATTCAGCCCAGCCTATTAGAGTTGGTAAATATTTAGAAAATAACTTGTCTGGTTTCCCACACATTTTAATAAGATACTGAATCTTTTTTGACAAGGTGACTTTGTTTTCTTCAAGTGCCTGGAAAATGTGGATAGAAGAATTATGGAATGTCATCTTTTATTTAACATAATTTCAATGCCAGAGACTCAAATGAAAAGCTAGATTACATATGAAATCAATGGAAATTGTATCATTTTGAGACACAGATTCTTTACATGACAGAGTGGCTGTGTTTAAAAAGTGACTTGCTTGACCTGTGAAAAGTATAAGAGACATTCAGTGGAAAATAGTTATTATTAATCATCCATGGAGTACTAAACAAACACAGTTTATACTGTGCGATATGCAGTAAAAATGAATCCCTTTTCTACATTCTTAAAAAAATTAAAAGACCTGAAAGGAATGAGGAGGCTTGTTCATTTGGCAATATCACTTCAGCCAATGGGTGCTTTTAGACAGACGGGGAGGCAGTCTGCCCCCGGAGCTGCTCGGGGTACACCCCTGTGTCTTCCCACCTCCAGCCCCACCTGGGTTGGATTTACATGGACCTGGTAGGTTACCCAGCCCACAGCTCACCTGTGTGGTGCCCTCCCTCTACCATAGAGTTCTGGGTGATTGCCCAGTGCTTTAAGTTGGCACCCACAACTCTATGGAACTGCAGTATAGGCCTTCCCATCAGACAGACAGTAGCTCTGCTTCGGGCCAGTGCCCTGGGTTTGGCTGGTCTGCTCTGTGGGCAGTGCTCTAGGATTTGCAGAGTGCTGCTGATGGGGCTGCCCCAGAGTAGGCATGGCCTGCTCCAGTTGCACATCTGGCAGAGACACCTTTAGACAGACAGAACAGCCCGGGGCTGAAGCAGACTGGCGTGGGAAGAACCGGGGCTGCCGTCTATCTAAAAGCACTCAGTGTACTGGATGGGAGAAATATATAATACACAGCAAATTCTAAAAATAACTTTTCTGCAAGTTGCAATGAGCTAAAAAATAGAAAAGTGAACCTTAATTTTAGTTCCCACTACCACCAAACAATGAAAGCCTGATGCCAGGCAAATGTTCTCTGGGTATCAATATTATTGAACAAGCAGTTTCCATTGTATTTACTGAGTGAAATAAAATCACTCCCTAAAATTGCTTCCAGTTAACTAGATCTTCCTTATTAACACCATTCATATAAAATATCCTAGCCCATGCACATCAGAATAAAGGACTGATCAATCATGTCTACAAACCAGTGGATCTTTTGACAATTCTTCAAAAGAGATAAACAAGTGGATTACAACTTGGGAGGACACCTAAACCCCCTGACCCTGGGGAGCTTACTCCCATCACTTACTTTCTCCAAGTGCCTTCCTTTTCATTGCACCTCCTACCTTAACTCACCTCTTCTGGTGTTTCCATAGTTGTCTCCTCTCATTTTTGCTGGTTTTCCACTTTTGGTGTTTTAACCTGTTTCCGAGGTGCACCTCTATATCTGCTCACTTGCAGACACACATGGGTCAGATTTAAACAACCTGGTGGTGGTCACAACCCACAGTCCTCCCATGCAGTGCCCCTCCCCCACACCATACAGTTGTGGGTGGATCACCCGCAACTCTATGGTGTTGCCCAGGGCAACTCCTGGCCAAGATCCAGGATGCAGTGGCCATCTGCTGGACAGCAGACCTACCTCCAGATGGTGCTTCAGGTTTGGACTGCCAACTCTGCTGGTGGTGCTCCTGGATATTCCAGAGTGCCAATGGTGGAACTGCCCCAGAGCAGGGACAGCCTGGAGTGAGTAACTGGAAAGATACTGACTGACTGTGCATGCATGCTCAAATGCACCTCTTTCCTGAACAGGCAACATGTTATGACCTTGCCTTACCAGGCTATTCTGGCAAATGCCGTTAAACTAAACTAAACTAAACTAAACTAACTAACACTAGCCTTACAAGTCTGGATATCAGGAAGAGACTGCCAGAAGCCATCCAGGAAAGATCTGGAGCTTGATGGTCCCAACTTGGCCTGGAGATTGACAGGCCTGCAACTTAGGGTGAAAACAGACATGACGCTAACCACCCTTTAACTACCCTTGGTGGTTATTTATGCATGTTGCAGGGCTGTATTGGTGTCCTATGCAGCCCTGAAACATGCATAAATGACCACCAAGGGTGGTTAAAGGGTGGTTAGAGTCATGTCTGCTTTTACCCATAGAGAAGTCATAGGGTAATTACAGAAGTTACGCCACCACGGTCAACCACGATGAATCCCCCTATGGGGACCGTGATGGCATAACATGTGTTGGGCCAAAAACTGATTTCCGCCAGATGTTCACCCCCGGTGGGAATAATTTTTCAGCCCAACAAACGCTGTCTCTTATACACATCTAGATGTGTATAAGAGACAGGTACAGAGCTGTGCGGCCGCACGTTGCACTGCACAGCCCCATCCACTCCCCCAATTCCGCTCCGGAATCAACTGGCATGTCTGTTGATGGGCCATTTTGATTCTGGAGGGGAATCAAATCGTGATTCTGTTCCAGGGCCAATGGGCGCCCCGGCACATCTGAAATCACCCATAGATGGAGTTCAGTCAGAATGCATAAAAACCCAGGAGGGATATCTGTGTATTATATTGACTGAGATTTGTACTAAGAAGAGAAATGTCATGGAGGAAAACCTTTCTTTCTGGCAAATCATTCAGGAGGCGGGGCTAGGGATTGGGGTGACGGGGTTGTTTTTTTTAAAGGATTTTAATGTATTTGGTGTTTTTAATATTGTAAGTCACCCTGACCCTTATCAGAAGGGTGGGGTAGAAATTTAAATAAATAAATAAAATAAAAAGCAAGAAGAACCTACAGACTGAAACTGAGACAAACACTGGATTGTGCATTCAGATATTATTTGATAGCTATGTGAATAATATCTGCAACCAAAATGGGTATTCACATATCTGGCTGTTTGGATATTCTTTTCAGGAGTGCAGGCTGGGTATGTTGTGCAGGATCCAGTCCAGAATCACAATGGAGGTAAGTCAGTGTAGAATTAGGCCCCCAGGGTCAAGGACAAAGATCAGCACAAGGACCAACAGGGTACGGCAAGCAGGCAGACAGACAGACAGAAAAGGCAAATAGATTGATGAACCGGAGCAGAAGTGGGATGGATGGATGGAGAACTAAAATGGACAGACTGGAACAGAAAAGATGGAGCAGAGCTGGGACTAAATGGGCAGACTGGATAAACAGATGAGATGGGCAGATGAACAGATTGGTACAGAAATGATGTTGGACAGGAGGGGCTCACCTGGTCATCACATAGGGGGCACAGTTGACAGATGACAGGCCCCCATTACAGTAGATGCTGGGCCCACATCATGGCTGACACCAAGCCCAAGTACTCAAGCGGCCAGACTCACTAGGGGGTTGAAGGATGGGCTATGAACAGGGAAACTCAGAAAGACCAGCCTCCAGTTGGTCCAAGGGCCACATCAGGAATGGATGTGCAGAGCTGGTCCAAAGTTCATGGAAACATCAGAAAAAGTACAGAAAGAAAGGCACAGGAACC
Organism: Sphenodon punctatus; assembly: GCA_003113815.1. Classification (NCBI taxonomy): domain Eukaryota; kingdom Metazoa; phylum Chordata; class Lepidosauria; order Sphenodontia; family Sphenodontidae; genus Sphenodon; species Sphenodon punctatus. Next base: position 495,043 of record QEPC01007949.1, read on the forward strand.
AAGAAGTAACTGATGATACAACCAGCTTCCTATGGCTACTTGCTTATATACAGGCCAGCAATCAACCAGGAAACTGGGGGCATAGAGCAAGACTTGGGAGGGGTGTGTGTAGCAGGGAGCAGTCCTGCTGGCTGTGGCCTTTTTAAGGAGGGGACTAAGTGAGTCATCCTGAAGGGCTGAGTATATGCAGGGGCCAGCCAGGAAGGCTGTGTGCATATGGCACTTGGCTATCAGACCCAGAAACCTGTGGGCCTGGATGGCCTGGACAGGGGCGAGTTAAGCCTAAGTCTGTGAGCCCAAAAGGGGCTGGGAAAGTCAGCCTGTGCCCAGGAGCCGCCTGTGGGTAAGAAACAGGTTGTGCAGTAAAGTGTCAGAGTGGGCAGGACACTGCCTCTTTAAGACTCAGGAGGGGAAGTCTAACCACGCCCACTCTACCTGTATAAGAGGAGAGGCAAGACTGGGAGAAGAGGCAGTCTCTGCCTGGATGCCAAAGGAGCAACATATCCCAAGGGAAAGCCTAAAGTAGATCCTTCTCACTCTATGCTCTCCAGGGTGCTGAAGGGTGGAAGAACCAGAGTATTGGGAGAGGCTGGACCCAGTATTGGGAGAGGCTGTGCCCAGAAGGGAGCATCCTGCCTGGTGAAGGCTTGTCCAGAGCCTGGGGTCTGAGGCCTGACTACTATGGACTTTGGGGGGTTGTTATAGTGGCTGTTATTCCAGTGCTTGGGGAAGAGACTGTGCTGGGCCTCTAGAGTGGAGGCAGAGCCAGCAGCCCGGCAGCCCAGGGACTAAGGAACTGTGTATGTGTCTAATAAAGAGACTGTTGATTGGAACCCCTATGGACTTGTGCAGTGTTGTTCCACCTCTTTCCCCAAGTGCGGGATACAGACAACTGAGGGCTGAATAGGTGTGGCAGCAGGGTGAGCTAATTCCTCAAGAGACACCCCAGTGTCCCGTGTGGCCCTGGGAATACCCCCTGCTACAGTGTGGTTGACCAGTTCCAGAGAAGGTCTTGTATCCAATACTGGCCCTGGCCTGAAAGAATGGGTTATGCTACAGAGTCAGCTACTGTGCCTAGGGCCCCAAGGGCAACAGTTCAAGCCTGTATGCTTACAATTCCATTATTTCATTTAATTTGATTCAGTTATTTTGTTATTGTGGTAAGTCAGGTGCTGGTGGGGGTCAAGTCTAGAAAGGGACATTGACTTGTAGGATTGGGTCCAGGAGTTGGAAAGTAGTGCAGGATTGGGTCTGGAGATCAGGAGCATCCATGACAAGCTGGGGATCAACACATGAATTTGAGCGTGAGGGAGGGTAGGACGGTCAGACTGACGTGTTGAAGCAAATAGACAGAACAAATGGCAAAAGAATGGTTTTGGGGCAGAGACAGAAGGGCCAGTTCAGGATGAATCAGACAATGTCCAAAACTCACAGACCAAACAAGAAACAAGCAAGGGTAAAGCCGGTCCAGGATAAGGTACGGTCCAAAGCAAGAAGAGCTGTCTGAACTAGCAGGAACCAGAAGGGAAGAACTGACACAGAAGTCAGTAACCAAGGAACAGGATCCACGGAACAGGAAGAGAAAACAGATGATCCACCCAACTTCCGGCTGCTGCAGGCCTGACTTCTATATGGCAGGCAACCAACGTGAAAGGTAGAGTTTTGCAATAATGGCACATTGTCCATGTGGGGGAGCATTCCATGTAAATATGGGGGTGTGTGGATATGTGCTCCTGTGACCCATGCATCCCCACCCACCTCCACGCATGGAGCAACCGGTGACAATGCATATTGCTCTGTGTGTGGAGATACGGGGGGATGGGTGTGCGTCTGTGTGCATACTCAACCCGCCCCGCCCCCACAGCAGCGTGTCCACGGACCATTTAAAAGGGGCCAGTGTTAAGGAAGGATTTGGCCTGATCAGCACAGATAGGGCCGTTAGTAGAACTCCTGGGCGCTGGCCAGAGTTCACTGGTGGCACTGAGGAGCCAGCCATCATACTGTGGGTCCGAAGATCACTGGTTCAAGTAATTTCATTCTTTACTATTAATTTTGCTATGGTTGCTGCACATGTGCAATAGCACTAATAATGCTAAAGCAGAGTAACTGAAATAATGCGATCACTGAACTGGAATATCTAAAACATTTATTAATGAAATGCAAATTAATATTGGTTGTTATCAGCTTACTCAGTTTCAAGTTGGATATTGGAAAATTGATGGAGTTATTTGTTTGCAAGAACATTACTTTCAGTTCTACTACAGACTGATCTTTCTAACCAGGCTGAGAATTGACCAGGGAGGTTCCAAGCAGGTGGAAGGATTGGTACAGTTACATTTTTGAGGACTTTGAAACTATCCCAGGAATGGGGAATAAACTGAGTTGATAACTTTATTTATTTATTTTATTATATTTATATACCGCCCCTCCCCATGCCCACGACATCTCGGGGCGGCTTCCAACAATATAAAACAATTATTAAAACATAAAATCCACAGTATCATTATTAAAACAATTTTAAAACACCCCCCTACAAAAATTTCACCCACCCTTCCCTCCCCACCTCCAAAGGCCTGGTGGAACAGCCACATCTTACAGGTCCAACGGAAGACCATTAGACTCGGGGCCAGACGTGCTTCCTCTGGGAGGAAGTTCCACAACTGAGGCCCAACCACTGAGAGCTTTATGCGGGGGACCTCCAAGAGGGTGCCCCCAGCGGACCGAAGGGTCAGTCCTGAGTCGTGGAGGGTGAGGTGGTCCCTGAGGTATCCAGGTCCAAGACCGTATAGGGCCTTATAGATCAAAGTCAAAACCTTGAATCTCGCTCGGCATGTTACCGGCAGCCAGTGCAGTGCACGGAGCACCGGTGTTATGTGCTCTCATCAGCCTGTCCCTGTTAGGAGATGGGCCACCACATTCTGCGCTAGCTGCAACCTCCGAGCCAGCATCAAGGGAAGCCCCATGTAGAGCGTATTATAATAGTCCAGCCTCGAGGGGATGAAGGCATGGATCAAAGTGACCAGGTCGGGTCTGGAGATGTACAGGTGCAGCCTCCACACCAGATACAGCTGGCAGAACACTGCCTTCACCACCATAGCCACCTGCTGATCTAGATGGAGACCCATGTCCAATAACACCCCCAGACTCTGAACCTGCTGGGCCACGGAGGGGCGCACTCCCTCCACAAGAGAGGGCTACACCTCCCCCACTCAGCCTACCACCATTACCTCCGTCTTATCGGGATTAAGTTTCAGTCTGATCTGCCATAACCAGCTCACCATGGCCTCCAAACACTGAGATAGCACGGAGACGGCAGGGCGTGGGCCAGCTGAAAAGGAGAGGTAAAGCTGGGTATCATCAGCATATTGGTGGCAACACACATCAAACCCTCTCACGATCTCCCCCAAAGGTTGCATATATATATTAAACAGTAAAGGAGACAGGATTGAACCTTGCAGAAAGCCACAGTCCAGGGCCCAGGGGCTAGATGTTTCTGCCCCCAGGAAAACCCACTGGGTCTTCCCCGAGAGGAATGAAAACTTGCAGAAAACTTTGTTAATAAGGGAAATAAGGCATGGTAGAGAGTGCTGACATAAAGCAGTGTTGGCACATCCATTATGATAAATATTATCCTAAATTAATTGTCATATATGATGTTCAGTTTTTTAAAGGTGTATTTTGTTGTTTATGGTTTGTTTGTTGTTTGTTTTTTGTGTATGTAAAGGAGCTGTGTTTCCTGTTAGGGATCTCTTGATTGTAAGTAGTGTATGTGTGTAGATCTAGATATCAATGTGTTTCTGTCAAGGTAATGCTGTCCAACAAATAAATTCACTGGCATTTAGAATCATAGAATTGGAAGGTACTTTAAGGGTCACTTAGTCCATCCCTCTGCTTGGATTATTAAAACTACAACATCTCTAACAGATGGCTGTCAAGTCTCCTTTTTGAAAACCTACAGTGGCAGAGAGCCTAGAATTTCCCTTGGTAACTTGATATTTTTCCTGATATTCAGCTGAAATCTACCTTTCTGCAGTTTGAGCCCATTATTTCTAGTCCTGCTCTCTGTAGCATCTTCTTTGTGGAAACCTTTTAGATATCTGAAGACTGCTATCGTGTATCCCCTTAATCTTCTCTTTACTAGGCTAAACATGGCCAGTTCCTTAATTTGATTTTCATTATTTACAGTTAAGTTGCTTCTGGGCTGCGTGGCAGGAGGGGCGGGGTAAAAATCGATTGAAATAAATAAATAAATAAATAAATATTCTAAGACTATCGTTCACTGCCAAGGATATACAGAAAAATCATCTTGAATTTTCAAAATGCTTAATCATATTATCCTACAAATTCAAAATTAATTGTTTGGCTGCATCTTCTGTAATCAAACAATTATACACATAAAACTAATTGTCAATTATTAATATTATTTCTTTCTTAAATAGTTAGAATACAAGTACATCTTGAATAAAACTACCTTTTGGAAAGTAACAGAATAATTTTCTGTCATCCATTAATACACTTTTCCACGTATTTATACAATGAGATTCTGCCAAATAAAACTTGATGAACTACAAGATGATATCGGGGTCACCTTTCCTAATTCATAGAGAAGGTGCAGAGTAATATTATTCTACAACGGATTACAGAACTAATCCTCAGACTTCTCTTTTTCCTTCTAAAATTGGCATGCATATCGGTTTAGGTTGATGTGATAACGGAAAAAAAATGAGATTTTTTTTTTTTTTACGAACAGCTACTTTTGTGCAGTACCTATAGCTGATATATGTCTAAACATAAGCTATTATACGATGTGCCTTCAGCACTGAATAATAACAAATAATGAAAAGGAAGGTGGAAAAAAATTGCCAATGCTTTGTGTGAACATCCATTCTATATGGGAAAATTTAATTTACACAGTGTTGCTAGAGTATGGCTGTGGTGTCAACCTCCCATTCTAGATGAACAGAATTTTGCCTTTATATATGTTTTTAAAAAGATGAATATGTGAAAAGCTTATTGATGTGGATACAGGAAAGAAATCTTCAAAGTTTTAAGAACCCAGTTATTTTTCAAAACACAACTCCCCTTAAATCAGAACAAGTAATGAGTAACCTGTCAAATTTTAGGGGCAGAAAGACCAAGAGAGTGGCCTATGAAATCCCCCAGCTCCCTTTCCTTCTGTGCAGCCCCAAATACACCTTGTCTGGCCACTGTCATTACTCTGCTTCGGCCCTAAATGCCCTCTTTCTTCCCCAGCAAGACATGGGAACTGTGCTGACTGTGATGTGACTGGAGCTGAACCAATCACTTTTCTTCTTTTCTAGGTCATTTGCATGCTTGGAAGGCTTCATGAAGCTTCAGACTATTTATATCCTACCCAAAAACCCCTTCCCTACCCAAAAAACCCTATCCAATGCAAAGAACTCTTTCCTACCCAAACCCCCCCTATTCTACCCTTTCCAACCAACCCTTTGGGAAGGAATACAATTATCCTATCAAATAAACCCTTACTCAGCCTTTTCTAACTACCCCAAAAACCCTTTCAGAAATAATTTTGAAAGTGAATTAGCATCCTCTCCCTAAAAACCACTTGAAATATGCATCACTAACAATTCCAATCAACCACCAACAGGCATGGAAATTGAAAGTTAAGGCAGGAGTGAAGTTACGGATGCCAGGGTAAACTCTCACACACCTAAACTCCCTTGCCATGAAAGG
>QEPC01007949.1:500857-533717 GCA_003113815.1 Sphenodon punctatus
CTGCGCGGCGCAATGTGCGGTCGCACAGCCCCGCCCCCTCTATGCTGCCTCGCCGCACGCCCTCTGGGGAGACGGGCGGGAGGCGAGGTCAATGTCGCCGCAGCGTCTGGCTGAGTTCACCACGGCCCGGAATCCCGCTGGGGATTCCGGGCCATGATAGCCGACCAGATGTTACTTTTTATTGATGCCCGCCTGGAATCACTTTCACCACGCTTCTGCGGATTCTTGCGTTGGGAGCCCGGGAAGCGTGGCTGAAATTGACCCCATGTGGGTATTCAGTGTGGCGAACATCTGGCGGCTGCTGAACAGACGTGCAGGGCACAGTGACCAGAGGTGGGTATTCACTGTGGTTCACTGTGATCTCATCACATCTGAAAATACCCAGTGATACATGGTTATAAGCTCCCACACTGCTGCTGCCCCTGATAGATTTGGGGGCTTGGGCCGGGGGGGGGAATTTGGGGGGAGAGGGGCTGGATTTGGTCACTGTTTGCTGCTGTGACTTGGACAGAAATGGTCTATTTCACTCCTCAGTGACAGGGAAGTGAAATAAACAAGAGCAACAAGCTGCCTCTGGGGAGTGAAATAGACCACGAGATGCAACAGGGAACAGTGAACGAATCCAGCCTCCACCCCAGCAAAATCGTCCTCCTGCTGGAGCCCCCAACACCTACCAGGACCCCACACAAGCGAAGTCTAAAGATTTAACCCCACCAGACCCTTTCTTCCACATGAGCAGCACTTTAAATTGCCTCAGCCACTTTCCTGCCTCAGCACAGGTGAAATTAACAATGCAGCTAGGAGATCCATTTCTTGGAGTCGGGGGCGCGACAACTGCCCCGCCGCTGCTTATGTGGCGGAGAGCACTTGGAGGCCACCTTCCTGGTAACACAAGTGCTTTCCTGACCCCCATCCTGCAGGATAAGATCAGATCTTGGGTGACTTCCCAAGGGCAGCTGCTTGTGGAAAGATCCCTTCCACACACACACCTGGAGGGTGATCTACCTGCTGCTGCTCTGCTCATCCCCTTTTTTATCACTATGAGCTCCCTTTTAACCTTGGGGGTGCACTCTTCAGTTAGGGACTCAGCTTTAGACTTGATTTTAGACTATGCGAGGTTGTAATCTTCCCCCACTGCTGTTGCCCCTGGTAGCTTTTGGGGGCTCGGGTGGGGGAAGGATTTTGTTGGAAGGGGGGCTGGATCTGGTCACTGTTCCCTGCTGCAGCTCGGGGTCTATTTCACTCCTCAGCGGCAGCCTGCTGCTTTTGTTTATTTCTCTTCCCTGTCACTGAGGAGTGAAATAGACCATTTCTGTCCAAGTCACAGCAGCAAACGGTGACCAAATCCAACCTCCCCCCCCCAAAAAAATCCCCGCCTGAGCCCCCAACACCTATCGGGGGCAGCAGGTTCTGCTAATTAGTGTCCGTGAATGCCTGGAGCACAACAATAAGCACTCTAAAGTTCTTGGGATCCACGGCTGTGTTACAGATGTCAGTGAAGTCTGCAGACCATGTGCCAAATGCTTTTAACAGCTTAAAGTGATGGACGGCTCCCTAGATAGGATTGGCTTCACACCATATATGATGACGTACTTGCTCATGCTGGACTGCCTCCCAAAGTCATACTAGCCCAGAAGAAAGAAAAAGCTGGTGCAGCTTCTTCCCGTGATCTGCTGCAGCTGTGAGTCACGGTAGGGGGAGGAATACTGGGAAGGGGAGGGGTGGACAGAGCACAGCACCTGCCCACGTATTAGATTTGTTGAATGGATTCTGCCCTCACGCATATAAATACGCAGAGGCGGCTGCCCGTTTATTGCCTGTACATGCTAAAACATGTGGAGAGAGGAGGGAGTGGGGGCTGCATGGACTGCATTTTCCAGACTGCCCAGCTGCAATACTAATGTAATTTTGTGAAGTCGAATGTAATTTTGAACAGTACTGGTTTGTTCTTCAAATAGAGTTACAGAAGGCAAATGCTCTGCGGGAAACATCTTGTACCAATGAATTATCCAAAAATTGGCACACATTTATGCATAAATCTAACACTGAACACAACAGTTGAATTTATGTATCAGAATTTCCCACCCAACTACTGTTGTAACTGAGTGTAGCAATGTAAGCCGAGTGTCTCATCAGATCTGACACAGCAAACAGGGATTGGTCCAGATGGTTCTTGGATGGGACCATGCAAAGGAATTCTGACCAAAGATGATAGGAGCTAGCATAAAGCACACACTGTGGTAGAATGAGGTTATGAGAGGTGCTTACAAATACCGTTCCTTTTTAAAGAGTATGGTTGGTGATGTAGCTGTGACAATTCCATTCTGTCTTCCTGAATTCCCTGAAACTGAGTATCATAATCTTCTTCTTTGGATCCAACATATTGCTTTTCTGTTGTGTTTCTACATGCTGTTAAATAGAGGTCACTCGTGAGGTGATTTCAGTTGAGCAGAAGGTTAAATAATTTGTATATTTTAAAAGTAAAAACTGAGATTCAAAGAAAACCCTAAAATCATGAGATTTGTAATTAAATTACAAGATTTGGCAAAACCCTTGGAATATATTTTTCTCAGGGGTCGCTTTGAAAATTAGTACAAGTTCCAAGGGCTGCATAGAAATTGGGGGTTATGGAGCTTTAGGGGTGCACTCATGAAGAGGAGAGTCTGAGACATGGATCTGTCCCCTATCCTTGTGTGCATGCCCTCATCTCACCTAACCTGAGCTCAGTCTTTAGCATGGGACTAGGGATGACAGATGTTCTGTTTTATAGGGTGCCCTCTCTTTTTTGAGGGTGGAGCAGGAGCATCTTTTCTCAATATGGAACCATTAGGTGTCCTGTATTGAGAGGATACAGGTGCTGCTGAGCGCTTGCTGCCATACATGAATTTTAAAAAATGGCAGTCATGTTGTGCTAATTTCATTTTTCATTTTTTTCATTTTTTTAATGTATACCCCGCTCTCTCCTGCAAACAGCTCGAGGCAGCTTCCAACATACAAAAGGTCCACACAGACCATAACAATAAATCAAGAATATCAATACATCATATAAATTCAGGACACACAATATAAATCAACAAGATCAAAATGTTAGTTAACCCCTTAATTAATACAATCAACCCATCGGTATACAAAATAAATCCATCACTATTTACCTCTCAACCCCTCCCTGCTGCCACCAGGGGGCCCAACTATCTTCCCCTTCCCTTGCTCTCACCAAGATGAGGGGTATCTTTACAACATTCCAAAAACTAGTATCCCAATGCTAACTCGCACAAAATTTATAATTCCATTATCATCTCCATATAACGTTACAGCATATAACAGAAAAATAAATATCCTCCCCCCGAATTATCAGGTAATCAACTCCTCTAACCATCCATATCCCTCACTCTTCCCCCCTCCTGCTGCCACCAGGAGGTGGGGGAGCCCCCTCCTCCTTTCCTACTAACTGCCCCAGGGGACGAAGCCTCGCACGAACAAGCTCCCCTTCCCACCATATTGTCATGAAATCAACTTACCTTCCCCGACATGGGTTGGCACTATGTTAAAGCCCTATGCAGACTTTGACTGGAGTAAATGCCGTCAGCTATATTAGAAGGTAGGAGGAGAGGGGTTCCCAGGAGCCAAAGATTGTGTCCTTGTGGTAGTGGAACCATGGAAGATATTGTACATTATGTACTGGAGTGCCCCTGGACTGAAGAGCTCAGGAGTAGATATCTTCCTGACAGGATATGGCACCTTCGATGGTTCACTGTTATCATCCCCTTTCCAGCTGGCTTCCCGTTTCCCATAAGGAGAGGTCTCGTTATCTTCTTGCTTGAGACAATCATGCCCAGGGTGCAGGAGAATTCTCCCAGGAAGTCATGCTTGTACAGCTGCGTGCTGGACTTGTCATGGTCGAACAAGGCAAATTTCAGCTTCTGAACCTAATGTCATTGGGTGTGATCCTATGCTGTGTACACACGCTGATGACATAGATGCAGTATGCTATGCTGCACAACATTGTGCAGCATTTGGGCAGGGGATGAAAGACGGCTGAATATGAAGATATCGCAGGAATTCAATCTAATTTTAATTGCTACATACTGAAGAAAACTTTCTGTATACCAGTAGCAAAGGAATTAATGTATTATTATTATTATTTAGATTTCTATACTGCCTTTCTCCCTAAGACTCAGGGTGGTGTAAAATATATTACCTCCCCAAAATAGAAAACTACAAAGTAAACCCCTCAAAAATACCCCATAAAAATCCCTAAGAAATCTCCAACACAACCCCAATCTCCACAGCAACCCCCATCTCCACTTGCCATTTCTCGTTAACCCAGTTAACACAAATTAGTGAAACAATCACTAACCCACAATATAGGGGTGTGCAATCCATGTTCATATTTTAATTACTAGAACAAATGAAGCCTTGTTTGTTTTAGTAATTAAAATACAAAACATGACAAAGGTGATGAAAATGGATAAAAATTAACAAAAAAGTATCCATTTTCATTATAAAAATAAATAAACTTTCGCATGCACAAAATAACCATTGGGGCTGTTCTAATTATGTGCGACCTTTCCCAAAATGGTGCTGGAAAACAACTCCTGGTCAGCTCGTGCACAAAATGGTCACTGTGCATGTGCAGACTGGTTGCCCTGTTACAAAATGGCACCGATTATGATGGCACCATTTTGGAAAATGCCTGAGCATGGGCAGAATGGTCCGGTGGCCATTTTACATGTACAGTGATTTTTTTTATTGTTTATATTTTTTATTTTTAATAATATGAACAAAACCCAATAATGAATAAAATGAGAATGTTAAGAATCATTTATGAAACCCCCTGAAAACAAAGGGATTTTTGTAAACAAAAATGAAAACAAAAGCAAATGATTGCCTGCTGCACACCTCTAATATAAATACACAACTACTCCCTCCCTCAAACCCACATCGCACTCTCATCCTTCTTCTTTCTGCCCTAAACCCATATCTCCCATTAAAAAACTCAGTGCAAACATACTTTGCATATCATCTATCCCACTATGTTGATATAGCACCACTAAAGCTGAAGATGGTGGTTAAAGAAAATAAACTAACAAAGGTTGTCTCCTTTTATCTAGCATGAGGTGAAAATGTATGATGGTATTAATGAAGCAGAACTTTAGGGAAGAAGCTGACACACTCCCACAAGCTGCACAATTTGGCTTTTGTTGTTGGATTATGGGGGTGTTGGTTATTATTTCAGGAAAGACACCTGTTCAAATATATATGTGCTGCCAACAGGATGTAGAGACTTTGGAGTAGAGCTAATAGTTACAAGAAGTCTTTCCAGTTCTGAAGGACAAATTCCAAGCCTACTCTGCTAAAAATATTTAACAATTTCCTATGTGCTATAATAATAATGTGAGAACTGTGTTCAGCTATCACTAAAGTACTCTCACCAGCTGGAGCAGCAAGAAACCCATTCAAGGTAGACATATCCAACAATTGCAATTGTAGATTACATCAGTGTGGTCTATAGTCAACTAGCACTTAGCAGGTGTGGGAGTCCCCTTCACATCAAGGAGTCTTTCACCATTATTATTGAAACCGAATTGTCACTCAGGTCCAATCAAAACTTGCAGGAAAAATTCCTTCCCAGTCCCAAGTTGTCAACCAGTTTCTACTCACAATACTGCATAATGGACTGGTGGGTGGGGTTCGCGCATCCTGCTGGCTCCCCTCTGTTCCAGCAAATGCTGAGGGGAGCTGGCTGTCTAAGGGCATCTTTAGACATAACAAAATTTGGGTGTCAAAACCCCTAAGCACATGTTTGGGTGTTGTGTATAAGCACCATAACAATCCCAGCACCAATTTAGCCACCTGTTGAACACGCAATGTGAACACCTTTGCATCACAAGGACAATTTATGTGTTCCAGCTGAAGAACTGGCCAATATTGTGTCTAATGAAAACGCATGGCATGTTAGCAGGTGCAACACAGGGAACAAGGCAGCAGCGCTTGCATGCTGAGATCGGGTATTGAGCAAAACACTGATTTGCCCCAAGATGGGCTGCATGTCTAAGCAGCGACACATGGTGAACACAGGGCCAAACCAGTGTTCATATCAAGATCAAAACACACATTCAGACACCCGTTGATGTTATGTATAAAGACACTCAATGATGGCAGCTGCAAGAAACCCCACCTCATGGGGCTTTGTTTGCACCACTGGGTTGGTTGCCCTAGCAACCTCCACTCCCTGTCCCCCTGGCAAGCTCCTGGCTGCAGCCTGCCCAGTGACCACTTTTCTTCCCACCTTGCTCCTTCATCTCAAGGAGGGGGGGGGGGAGGGGAGCAGAAACAATTAGGATGATAATAAGTGCAAGGTGATGCACATAGGGAAAATAATCTTCACTAATATACATGATGCTGGGTTCTAATTTGGGTGTATACACTCAGGAAAAGGATCTTGGAGTCACTGGGCTCAATCTCAAACCCCCGCGCTTGCAGCTTATGTTTGCATGGCTTATGTGTGCATGTCCCACCTGTACAGATGCACATGCAGCGTATGCGGGGGTTGCACGTGAGATGCGTGCACACTCTTTGTGTTGCACCTAGGGTCTGGGATGAAGCCCACTGTGGATAATTCCTTGAAAACATCAGCTTAGTGTGCAGCAGCAGTCAAAACGCAAATTAAATGCTTGATAGGCATTATTGCAATAGAAAGAGAGAAAAAAAAGGAAAGTATCATAATGCCGCTATATAAATCTTTGGTACAAACACAGGTTGAATATTTTGTGCAGATCTCATTGCCCTACCTCCAAAAAAGATATAATAGAAGAGACAAAGAATCAGAGAACGGCAACAAGGATGAAAGAAGGGATGGATCAACTTCCTTATGAGGAGAGGCTCAACAGGTTAGGGCTGTTTAGCTCGGGGAAGAAGTGATTAAGGGGTGATAATGCAGCAGTTTATAAAATCATGAGTGGCATGGAGAGAATAAATAGGGAACTGTTGTTTTTCCTTTCACACAAAAAGTGAACAAGGGGACACACTCTGAAGTTAAATGGCAGCCGATTCAAAACAAACAAAAGGAAGTACTTTTTCATTCAGTGGATAACACAATTGTGGAACCTGAGGAGGCTGTGAAAGCCAGCAGCGTAACTATCTTCAAATAGCAATTGCATAAATTCTTAGAGGATAGAGCTGTAAAAGTCTACTATTTGGGGCTTAAACCCCTGGTTACTAGTAGCTGGGAGCCATCACCATCATCTGGAGATGGGTCACGCTTCTATGACCTGTACATGAACTTCTGTTGACCTATCAGAGCTATCCACTGTCAGAGACAGGATGCTGGGTGAGATGGACCACTTGTCCAGCCCAGTATGGCACTTCTTAAGTGCTTATGTTCTCTTAACAATTGCATACAAGTTAGTCAGTAGTACACTGTCTGCATAAGCAGCCATTATATTTTCTATTACAAGAGTATTCTTGACATTCTGAGCTGCATGTTCGTTACTTGAAAGCTCTATACATTGCAACCCAGATCTTTTAAAAGAAAACCCATTGGCTCTTCTATTTCCACTTACTCTAGAGGGGAGATGCACTAAACATAGTACATTTTCTTTTTCTCTTGCTTGGAGTTGACGTTAAAATCATAAGCAATTTAAGGATCAGAAAAAGGTCATTTGGCTAAAATGACATTATTTTATAGCCATTGGCAGTGGATCTGTATTCTCTACAGTTGGTGGGTAATGGTATTGCCTGTATGTTCCAAAAAAAGCATGTGAGAAATGCTATGTGTTGTGCACCTTGTATGCTAATATTTCTCCTTCTACTCTCCATGTAATGGAAGAAATATTCCTTTAGCTATATAAGTATTAATTCAATGCTGTTTAATTTGTGTTGACTACCTTTAAGATCAACAACAAGAGTTCCTACACACTGAGGAGCAATTTTTTTGGAAAAGGAATACTTCTAACAACCTGAAGAACAGCCAGAGCTATGGGATATACTAATTAGCACCAGCTCCATTCATTATACACATCACCACAGGCCAGCCTCATGCCTATCCCACAAAGTCAGTCATGTAGCTGCCACTAATGAATGTCTTTGAGAACATCTTGAGAAGAATAAATCATGTTTGGTAGTTTTATACTTTCAGCCCGAAAGAGCTGCTAGCAGTTCATCTCTTCCATTTTTAATGTTTCCTTGCTTTTAATGACAGAAGATTAACTAATATCTTTTTATGAATGAAAGCTTTGATGCTAATTACCAGGCCGGTCTTTTTATTTGCAGTCATGTAGAGCTATTTAACACCTTTCAAACTACACCAAATGCAAATCAACATTGTTATATTTTTTGGCTAAAATGTATAAAGGGCCTAGTTCTGCAGCTGTTCATAATGAGAATAGCCCCGTAGAATTCAATAATTTGAGGAGCTCTACTTCGGCGAACAATGTTGCACTCCTGGATGAATAAAGGGGCTAATAAATTACATATACTCTATTGTCTTCCCAGCATTATCATTTTGCAGAGATACTCGGTATCTTTTCACAAGTTTACACAAAAGCTGAAACGGGTTCTTATTTTAGTGCTTGTGGGTAATATCTGCATTTTTGGATACCACATCAGGTACCTGATGGGTTACCTGGGTACTGATCAGGTAATCAGAAACCTGAAAAGTTGGTAACGTCTAGTATTGATTTTTTTATTTTCCAATTACCTATTGGTATATTGGGTTGGAAAACTGAAAAATAGGGCTGGAAATAAAAATAATAATAATTCTGGGACAGGAACTTGACTTTCCGGGACTGGAACTCTACTTCCCAAAATGAAAAATCAATAAACAAATGTGGGAACTCAGAATATCACTATGTAAATTGAGCTATCAGTAATTGGTATTCCAGGACTGGAAGTTGCCATTCCAGAGCATTGGGTACCCGAATCAGGTTGCAATTGGGTACCAGTCAATGCCCAAAGTTGTCAAGTTAATTTGGCTACCAGAAATTTGCACTGTGCACTGTGTTGTGATGTGCACTGTGTTGTACGTATGCCACCCCACAGTTGTTATTTAGCATTTATATAACATTTTCAGTGTTCAAAGTGCTTTACAATCCTCATCTAGTTCACCTTCACAACCACTCATATTATCCCCATTTTACAGAACTGAGGCTGAGAGATAGTGACTTGCCCAAGACCACTCAATGAGTTCGTGGCTAAGACAGGATTTGAATCCTGGTCTTCCAGGTTTAAATCTAACACCTTATCCAGTGTAATCAAGAAACTTGTGTTTCATCTTTAAATAAATAAATAAATAAATAAATATAATAATAATTAATTACTCTTTTTTACCTAGGTAGTACTGTGGCCTTTTTTACATGAGATGGACCTACTCATGCCTATACACCTCCACCCATCACCCATTCACGGAACAACTGGCCAAAACGGCAATTGCTCCATCAGTAGGGATTCATGGGGCTTCTGAAGCAACACTGAAGATTGATTGTGGCCAGGATCAATTTCTACCTGGAGACTGATCCCCTGCTGACTGTTCTCGGCCCGGCTTACCTATGGGACCGCCTCAGGCCCTCAATTACATTGCGGATCCTGCGGTTGCCTGGGGACGCCTGACTTGAAGTCCCCTGTTTTGCCTGGGTGGTGACGACGGGGAAGGGCGTTCTCAGTGGCTGCTCCCAGGCTGTGGAATTTCCTCCCAATGGAGGCCCACTTGGCTGTCTTCTTTCCGAAGACAGTGTAAAACCTAGCTGTTCCACAGGGCCTTTGGAGACGGAGACGGATAGGGTGGGGTGGGTTCTGCCCTTTTAGTTTATTTTTAGCATTTTAATGTTTTTAATAATATTTTATGTGTTTTTATTGTTATTATAGTATTTTTTATTTATGCACCTTGTAAGCTGCGCCAAGCTGTGAGCAGGAGGGGGTGGGGTAGAAAATTTGTGAAATAAATAAATAAAGACTAGAACCTGTGTTCTCCAGAACAGCTGTGATACTGGCGGGGCTACCTTGGAGAACCCCCACAAGTTAGCCCCATTGAGCCAGTCCTCCTGTTCCAGGACCAGCACAACTGAGCAGAGCAGCACATAGCTGGGGAGATCAGAGGCGCCTTGTGCCAAACATCTACCAGAATGCCAGCACCCACCAGCAGTGACAGTTTGTCAGTTTAAAACATTTTATACTTAAATAATATTTTAAAAAGTTTAATAAAGTCTTCTAAAAAGTTTAGAATAATAATCCAGAGAATAAACTGCAATAGATTAAATGTTCAATAAAGCCTTCAGAAATGTTTTCAGTGTGTCATTGTGTTTTCATATGGCCCATCCAACCCCCCTCCCATGCTATTTCTAGCCTTTTCCTTTCCTTCTGTGTTCCCTATTGACATTCGCAGGTGAGCCCTGAGCCGGGTCTGGGAATGGCATCAGGAAGCACAATACATCCTATGCCATACTGCCATTTTCCACAGCACCCCCTTCCCTGCAACCCTGCTTCCCACCCCCTTCCCTACCAAAACCTATACTGCCATTTTCCACTGCCCCATTCCCCCAGACCTCCCACCTACCTTTCCCAGAATGAGCTTGGAAACCATGGGTTGTGAAAAATGTAACAACTTTATTTAACAACATAAACTTTAATTGAACTTTTAGCTCGCCCCCTCCAGAAGGGGAAGGGACCAGTTAGGATGGTCCGCCCTCGGAGGCTGATGGAACCCCAGCGGTTCCAGGAGGTCCTGAGGGAGCTTACCCTGGATGTGGACGGTCACTCTGTGGATGAGCTGGTCCGGCATTGGAACATCTTGCTGGAGGAGGCCATTGACAGGGTGGCTCCGAGGCGCCTTCTGCCTCGGTCTCGTCACCGCAGGACCCCTTGGTTTACTGAGGGGCTGCGGTGTATGAAGCGTGTGGGCAGGAGGCTAGAGCGACGCTGGCGTCGGACTCGGTCTGTCTCCGATCGTCTTCTCCATAGGGCCCATTTGCGGTCCTATGTGGAGGCTGTGAGGACGGCGAGGAAGGAATTCCTCGCCGTCCTCATAGCGTCTGCGAAGTCGCGTCCAGCGGAGCTGTTTCGGGTGGTGCGGGGGCTGGTGAGTCCGGCCTCCCTCCGCCTGGATGGGGACTTGTCCCGGGCCCGCTGTGAGGAGTTTGTCATCTACTTCGCAGACAAGATCGCTCGGATTCAGGCCGATTTCGACGCTGGGTTGATAGCAGTAGGGGAAGAGCGCGGGGGGGCGGAGGGTCCGTCTGGTCCATCTTTATGGGGTGAGTTTCAGGAAGTGACGCCAGCCGATGTGGTGGATGTCCTGGGGTCTGTGAGGGCCACGTGTTGTCAACTAGATCCATGCCCGTCCTGGTTAATAAAAGCTTCCGGGGAGACGTTGGGGACGGTGCTGGCGAGGGTGGTGAATGCGTCCCTTCGGCAGGGGAGGTTGTCGCCTTGCTTAAAAGAGGCTGTGGTGCGCCCCCTGCTGAAAAAACCATCGTTGGACGTAGACGCGCTCGCCAGCTACCGACCTGTCTCTAACCTTCCCTTTTTAGGGAAGGTTATTGAGCGGGCAGTGGCGCTCCAGCTCCAGGGTCATCTAGATAATATCGGGCTCCTTGACCCGTTTCAATCTGGGTTCCGCCCCGGCTATGGCACCGAGACGGCGTTGGTGGCCTTGGTGGACGACCTCCGCCGGGAGATGGATGCGGGATGTTCGACATTTCTCATCCTGCTCGATCTCTCGGCCGCTTTTGACACCGTGGACCATGGGCTGCTGTTGAGACGACTGCGTGACCGGGGGGGTCTGGACGGGACTGTTCTTGAATGGTTCCGTTCATTCCTCTCGGGGAGGAGCCAGCGGGTGGTGTTGGGGGAGGAAACATCGAGCCCCCGCGCCTTACCGTGTGGCGTTCCGCAGGGATCGATCTTGTCTCCATTATTATTTAACATCTATATGCAGCCCTTGGGGGAGGTCGTGAGAGGGTTCGGGGTGCGATGTCACCAGTATGCTGATGATACTCAGCTGTACCTCTCGTTTTCTACTGACCCAGACCCTGCTGTCTCGGTGCTATCCCAATGTTTGGAGGCCGTGGCGGATTGGATGCGGCGGAGCAGACTGAAGCTCAACCCAGATAAGACGGAGGTGATGGTGGTGGGGAGGGCGAAGGGGGTGGTGGCCCCCCTGGTTGGGGGGGTTTGCCCCCCTGTAGCTCAGCAGGTCCGGAGTCTGGGGGTCATATTGGACGCAGACCTGCGGCTGGAGCGGCAGGTGGAGGCAGTCGCTAAGGCTGCCTTCCGCCAGCTTTATCTGGTACGTAGGCTGCGTCCGTATGTCTCTGGCCCGGACCTGGCCTCCCTCATCCATGCCTTCGTCACCTCGCGGCT
The DNA here is from genome assembly GCA_003113815.1 of Sphenodon punctatus. Lineage (NCBI taxonomy): Eukaryota > Metazoa > Chordata > Lepidosauria > Sphenodontia > Sphenodontidae > Sphenodon > Sphenodon punctatus. The sequence continues at coordinate 513,212 of QEPC01007949.1, forward strand.
CGACTACTGCAACGCGCTCTACGTGGGGCTTCCCTTGTTCTTGGCCCGGAGGCTGCAGCTGGTGCAGAATGCGGCGGCTCGTCTTCTTACGGGGACGGGTCGCCGGGAGCACATTACACCGGTGCTCCGAGCGCTGCACTGGCTGCCGATAGTGTGCCGGGCCAAGTTCAAGGTCCTAGTGATGATCTATAAAGCCCTATACGGCCTTGGCCCCTCTTACCTTAGGGACCGCCTCGCCCTTCGTGCCCCGGAACGGCTCCTGCGGTCTGCCGGGGGTGCCCTCCTGGAGGTCCCCCGTGTTAAGCGGGGGGCCACGATGGAGCGAGCATTCTCGGTGGTAGGGCCGCGGCTGTGGAACTCCCTTCCGGAGGAAGCTCGCCTGGCCCCAAGCCTTTTGACATTTCGGCGGAACTGTAAGACCTGGCTGTTTGCCCAGGCCTTCGGGAGGGAGGGTGGGGTGTGTGTGATTTTAATCCCCCGCCCAGTTATCTATTTATTGATTTATTTTCTAGCCCTGTTTTATTGTTGTGTTTTATATTTATATTTATATTTTAAGTGAATTTTAATTGTTTTTATTGTTATTACTGCTGTTGTTAGCCGCCCCGAGCTGCATTGCAGGAGGGGGCGGGATAAAAATCTGAAAAATAAATAAATAAAATAAAACTTTAAATAATAAATTAATAATATATAGATAAATAATTAAAGTGCTGTAGAGGACAGAACAACATACAGAAATACAGCACTACCATTCGTCCCCTTCCAGTGCGGACTCTCCATGGTTTCTATCTTTGCCCCCCTCTCGGAGCCAGTGCGCTGGCTGCATGTTTATTTTTACCCATAATGCTGGCACAAATTTCATGTGAGTGAATGGGGTTTGGAATCATGATAAGGGCTAGAAGTTGAACTAAATATCCAGAGAATCTCATTGTCTAAGGCAAAACTGCTCAGAATTGTCTGAATATTTTATTCTGTACATACAAAAGTGTGCATACAAATTTCAGCCAGGCTTTATGAAACCTTTTTGAATGCAAAAATGAATGAAATCCTAGGATGTAAACATGTCAGGATACTAGTGCAACACACTGGACATCCAAGACAGTCTTAAGCATTAGCAAAGTACGTGTTCTCTTGGGACAACTCTCATTGTACTCTGCATATGCCACATCCAAAGAGTTCACTAGCCCCTTCTACAGTGTCCATGTCAGAGCTGAAAAAAACAATGACCTAAAACTGCTCTGACCAGATGCATCAGCAATCTTGAGAATGGATACATCTCACAGTTATTTTTCCTTGGAACATCATTCTTCAGTTGGACCCTTCATAAAATAATACCAGACCTGACTGAAGTAACATGTTTTATGTTGTCGGATTAGTTTTATGAGTTATAATTCAACAACTTTTCACTTATCTGGAGTTCACACAGTCCTTTTGACCCCTTGGTTCAAGTCCTCAGTCCTCAGTTTGACACATAGGTATTGACCACAGGCAACTAGGTATGATGTTCTTCTGGCAAATGACAAAGATCAACTGTCTGTGCTGATACTTATAGTTCTTTGATATCACTGATAATAAAGTGTTGCTGACAAGCTTGTTGAGCATAGAAAATGCAGATGGAGCTGCCTCTGAGTAGCTCCATTAATTTCTATTTGACAGAAATAAGAGTATGTAGTAGTCAGTAATCTTATGCCTTGAGGGATCTGACATCCACAGTGCCACACAACATTAATTTCTATCAACATTGAATCCCTCTTTATTTTTGTTTGTGAGGCAACTAGGAAACACAATGAGATGGTTTTTCCAGTACTTTGCAGCTCCATTTGCAAAAATTGTGAATGCGCATCTCACAGCATAGATTTATTTGGCCAGAAACCCTGGGAAATTCCTTGTTCTAAACTTCTCTAAAAATCTTCTTTGTAACATATAGGTTGTCCCTTTCTTCATCTTAGAAAACCAGAGAGAGGGAGAGATTCCTGTTCGCTTTTGGAGATTTAGAACTGGGTAAGGTGCAGAGTAGAGGTGAAATGAGCATCAGAATAACTTCTTGCCATTTACTCCCCCAATTTCAAGTCTATCTGAATGATATTTTCCAAAATCTTCAAGTGACCATTCCCCCCACCCCATTTTTATTTTTATTTTAATTTTTTTTGCAGTTTCATTTTGTTTGGTTTGTTCAGATCATTTATTTAGTCCATTTCAGGTTTTCCTTCTTTTTACCAGAAACAATGAAAATTAGGGCTGAAACAAGCAGCTAAATTACTACTCACAAGAAATTTGACCGTATTGGAAACCGGAATCGATTTTGCAACCATTTCTGAATACCAATGTGATTTACTTGTTCTCATAATATCGCAAGATATTGTCCTGATTTATTATTATTATTATTATTATTATTATTATTATTATTATTATTATTAACAAACATTTATATAGCACCAGCAGTGTACCTGGCACTTTACAAAGTAATAAAATAGACACGGTCCCTGCCCCTAGGGCTTACAATCTGAGAGACAGGAGCTGGGGGAGAGACTTAGGAAGGGGAACAGAGGGAGAGACAAGGGGTCTAACATTCATGAAGATGCGAGGTCTCAAGTGCACGTACTTGGCTTGGTTACGATGAGAATGACAGCAGGCAGGTCCATGTTGCAAGGATAAGGGTAAACCGATCGTAGGTATAGGAATAGTGGCTCAGCAGGATAAAGAGTCAGACAGAGCAGAGCGAAAGAGGTGAGTTTTAAGGAGAGATTTGAAGGTATGAAGGGAGGGGGCAAGGCGGATGTGGACAGGGAGGGAGTTCCAGGCATGGGGGGCAGCAAGTGAGAAGGGACGAAGGCGCTTAGGGGAGCAGGGAAGGCGTGGAAGGGTGAGAGAAGGGACAGAGGAGGAGCGAAGTGCACGGGCTGGAGTATGGAGGGCGATAAGTGCAGAGAGGTAGGGGGGAGCAAGGTTGTGAAGAGCTTTATAGGTGAAGACTAGGAGCTTGTGCAGGATTCGTTCAGGAAGGGGAAGCCAGTGAAGCGAAGAGAGGAGGGGCTGCACATGGTCGAAGCGACTGGCGAGGTAGATGACCCTGGCAGCAGAGTTTTGGACAGAGATGAGGGGAGAAAGGTGAGACCGGGGAAGGCCAGTGAGAAGGAGGTTACAGTAATCGAGGCGAGAGATGACCAGAGCATGAACAAGAGTTTTGGCAGACGAGACAGAGAGAAAAGGGCGAATCTTAGCAATGTTATGGAGGGAGAAGCGACAGGATTTAGCAACAGAGTCAATGTAGGGTTTAAAAGAAAGGGCTGAGTCAAAGATGAAGCCTAGGCTACGGGCTTGGGGGACAGGCAGGATGGTGACTCCATCAATAGTTATTGACAGTGAGGAAGGAGAGGAAGGATGAGGGGGGAAGATAAGGAGTTCAGTTTTAGCCATGTTGAGTTTGAGTTGACGTTGAGACATCCAGGTAGAGATGTCAGAGAGACAGTTGATGAGACGAGCTTGAACAGAGGGAGAGAGAGAGGGAGTAGAGAGATAGAGTTGAGTGTCATCAGCATAGAGGTGGTATTGGAAGCCATGGGAGGCAATGAGTTTGCCTAAGGATGAGGTATAGATCGAGAAGAGGAGAGGGCCAAGAACAGAGCCTTGAGGAACACCAACTGAGAGGGGGAAGGAGGAGGAGGCGGAGTTGGAGAGAGACACATTAAAGGAGCGGTCAGAGAGGTAGGAGGAGAACCAGTTATGGACAGAGCCACAAAAGCCAAGGGAGTGAAGGGAATCCAGCAAGAGTGAGTGGTCAACAGTATCGAAGGCAGCAGAGAGATCAAGGAGGACAAGAATGGAATAGAGACGTTTAGATTTAGCCACCAGAAGATCGTTGGTGATCTTAGCGAGAGCAGTTTCAGTAGAATGAAGGGGGCGGAAGCCAGATTGGAGGGGGTCAAGGGAGGAGTTGGAGGATAGGAAGTCAAGGCAGCGGGAGTAGACAACACGTTCAAGCAGCTTGGAAGCAAAAGGAAGGAGTGAGACAGGACGATAGCTAGAAGGGTCAGAGGGGTCAAGAGTGGACTTTTTGAGAATAGGAGAGACTGTGGCATGTTTGAAGGCAGAAGGGAAAGAGCCAGTAGAGAGGGAGAGGTTGATGATGTGCAGGAAGGAAGGGGCGACAGTGGGAGTAATGGAGGTGAGGAGGCGGGAAGGAATGGGATCAAGGGGGCAAGTGGAAGGGTTGGAGGAGGAGAGCAGAGAGGAGATTTCCTTAAGGGAGGCAGGGGAGAAGGAGGACATGAGAGAAGGAGGGGGAGGAGGGAGAGGGGTGGGAGTGGGAAGAGAGGAGTGGGAAGCGATGTCGAGGCGGATCTTGTCTATCTTGGAGGTGAAGAAGGAGGCAAGATCCTGAGCAGAAAGGGAAGAAGGAGGGGGAGGACAGGGAGGCTTGAGGAGGGAGTCAAAGGTAGAGAACAGGCGGCGAGGGTCCCGAGAACAGGACTCAATGCGGGAGGCATAGTAGTGTTGTCTAGCAAGGGAGATAGCAGAAGTAAGGGTGGAGAGACAGAATTTGAAGTGAAGGAAGTCAGCGTGAGAATGGGATTTGCGCCAGAGTCGTTCAGCAGCACGAGTGCAAGAACGGAGGTGGCGGATACTAGGGGTGAGCCAAGGACGGGGGTTGTGGGAGAAGGCAGGGCGGGAAGAGAGAGGGGCATGGGAGTCAAGTGTGGAGGAGAGAGAGGCGTTGAGAGCAGAGACAGCGGAGTCAGGGGAGGAGGAAGAGAAGACTGTAGGAAGAAGGGGAGAGAGAGAGGAGGCAAAGTCCAGGGGATCAATAGCTTGAAGGTCACGGAAGGGGCGTAGAGAAGGGGAAGAGGAGGGGGGACAGTGGGAAATGTTGAAAGAGGCAAGGAAGTGGTCTGATATAGGATGAGGATCGAAGGAGAGATCAGCGACAGAGCAGTTTCTAGAGAGGACAAGATCAAGAGATTTACTGCCTTTCTGCTTACCATGTAACAAGTACCATTCATTTACCATCTACTGCATTGCTTAGGGTACCATTTAACTTCCAGGTTTGTTGTTTCTGAATTTCGGAGCCAATCGCTGTGTGAATATCCCACCACTTAACCTCTCCTCGGTGCCCCTTAACCTCCACTCCAATGCCTCCAATCAGTATTGTTGTTCTGTGTTATTCCCTTTGCTTTGACCAATCTTCAGCTGGATTGCTGATTAGTAAAGGTATCTGTGTACCAGCCAATGAGTGACAAGGAAGTACAAGGGAAAATGGAGTGCAAGAAATGCAGTATTGTGTTGGTATTACCTCTGGATTTGACGTGAATGGCAATGCGGCAAACAGGATTTTGATAATTGGAAAGTCAGTAATTCCAGAAACAAAATTTTGGTTGAGACATGTAACAAAAGGTTCTCAGTTCAACCAAGACATTATCAGGAACTGGAATTTCGATTGGATTTTCTGTTTTGTCAAAATCTCATTTCTGCCCTAATAAAAATGGAGTGGTAGAAAATGGACTGTAAAAATTGCGAATGGCTGAAACAAAAGAACCAAATAAACCAAACAAACTGGACAAACCAAACAAACCTAACCAAATGAACCCAAATTGCAAAAACAGGTAATCAATCAAGATGGGTAGTATTTCTTACTCAGTTCATTTGTTTTGGGTTAGATTTTTCAGATCTGGCGAATTCGCGCATTGGTGCGTCATTTCAGCACTAGTGCAGAACTTACATACTGAAATTTCAGTTATTTTCCTCCACCATCAAGCAATAAAACATGTTTTCTAAATTGTGCCAGTAAGTGAGGCTGCTTTTATATGAGCAGATCGCAGTTGTGTGACCTGCTTGTGCAATTTTTCAAAATCCCACAAGACGGGATTAGACATGACTATGAATGCGATCATGCACATTCAAGGCGGTTGCATGTTGTTTTCTGACCACAAACTAAATACCTCACACATCGAGGTATTTAGTTCGCAGTTAACAAACAACGCACAACCACCTTGAATGTGCGTGATTGCGTCCATCATCTCGTCTAATCCCGCTTCGCAGAATTTTGAAAAATCGTGTGAGCGGGTCACATGACTGCAACCTGCTCGTATAAATGCAGTCTGAGAGAAAGGGTGCATTTCTCCAACTGGATAGCACAAGAGAAATAAATAAAATATGCTATGTATTATTACTCTGCATGCATCTGTGTAGAGTAATTGAGTGTCTTTAGACAGATAACTGCCCCACCTCTGCCCCACCTCACCCTGGGTGGCCCAGCCATAAAAAGGAGGACCATCCAGGAATAAGGCAGAGCAGAAGTGGAGCAGGTGCTGTCTGCTCTGGACCTGCTCTGTTTGCAGTGCTCCAGAACGTCCAGGAAGACCGCAAGCGAAGTAGGATGCCCAAACTAGGAGCACTGACCGGGGGCAGAGCAGTGGTCCATCTAAAGGATGCACAGCCACTGCAGCTCCATTTCCAGCCATGGGTTGCCCCAGCAAGTGCCGTAGAGCTACGGGCAGTAGCCTAGAGAGGCTGCCGATCTGCCCACAACTCTATAATGTGTGTGTGGGGAGTGTGTGTGCAGGTGGATAGATGGAAAGCTGTGGTGGCTGCCTCCATGTAAACTCACTGTAGCCAGAGCAGACCCAGGGATGGCCACCCCCGGGTCCATCTAGAAAGACCTATTAATAAACTATTTATGCATTGCCATTTATAACTGCATATACAGAGGTGGTCTCTTTATATTGAATTATAACTTGCAATGCGTAAGTAGTTTATTATGCTACACTGTCTTTGACATTGTAAAGTAACACTACAACAAAACCAAAATCAACAGCAAATTCCAGCCAATCTTCATCCCAATACAATTCTATAAAAAGGACTTCCTCACTAACCTCAATGGATACCAACCTCATCAGCCATCCAGAAAAATAGAAGGACCTCAGACCATGATCTTAAGGAAAATCTTGCTGTTTTCTAGTTTTCAGATTGACAATATTATGAAGGATTCCATGACTCCTTTACGTGACATACAAAACATCACTGCACATTTTCTAGCTCCTCAAAAGATAGTAGCATCACATTCTGATATCATCTGGGATTGGATTGGATTGGATTGGATTGCTTGGGGGAAGTTACGACTTTAGTAAACAAAATACATAACCAATCTGTTTTAAATTCTTTCCTAGCTTCAGGCATTACACCACTTAAAACAATCAATGAATCTATTTAGTATATAGAAAGTAAAGAGTGCCCCCAAGCCTAGATATATTTGAAAGTTTTAGGTTTAAAAGTATGTGCATGCAGGACTGACAACTCTAAATCAGGTTTTTATTAAAGTCACATTTCAGTATGTGAACTTCCTCCACGATGTATGAACTTTCTTTAGTAGAAATTTACTTTAATGTAATAATCAGAGCTAACAGTGGGAACTTTTTTACTCTGCAATTCCCCTATTTTCCTGGACTTAAGAATCTTTGTTAGGACCACTGAAAGGGAAAGGAAAGACTAGAATAATGGTGAATGTATTAAGGCTATTAGAGATGGAGCAGGAGGGTTTGAGTAAAAGTGGGGACAAGAAATTAGACTAAAACAAAAGGTGGAAGAAGGGGGATTTTCATAGAAGGTTAGAATGGAAAGCGTCTGTCAGAAACACAAAAGGATATCTATTACTTAGGCCAGAACTAGTTAAGAATGAAATTGAGCTGGAATCATAAGCTAAAAATACACTGACCTAGTTTATTTTCTGTGCATGTAAATATTCTAATGAAAAATTAAGAGCAAGCTGTTTTTTTCTCAGCATGTTACAGTTTAACAAAATATTACCTACTTTTTGAAGCTCATTTGTCATCCCAAGTCTATTTTGCCTGGTTTAATGAAATGAGCACTGCTGGTTGTCCCCCAGCTTGGTTTGTACTTTGGGAGTAAAGAAAAAATGGGTTACAGTAAGACTAAAGGGTGAATGAGAAAATGTATTTCAGAAGTAGGTGTCAGATCATAATTTATTTCAGTGTAATTTTCCAACAGAGTGCCTTCTAGCCAGAAATAGTAGTGAATTGAAGAAAAAGCAGCCTGGTTTGTAATTTAGAAAGCCCACATCAAGAGCAAGATCTTAGAAATTTCCTCAGTGAAATGTGCATGCACTTTATTTGGGGTCTACCCATACCACCTTCAAAAACAGAATTGCAGCAGCAGGTGAATAATTATTATTTAGAGAGTGGTATAACTCTTTGGGGGAGGCCTGTCACCACATGAGACTCCTCATGCATGCTATGGAAGGTGCTCTCAGGCCTGCTCCATAACATTTGGCTTTGTTATTAAAAAATAGCAAAGATGGATAACAATGCACTAACTCTCAATAAGTACAGTGTAGTCCAAAGTCCAAAAGCTTCAGTGGTTCTGTCAGTACACAAGCCAGTGTCAAAGCATGGTCAGAATTAAAGGCAAGAATTAAAGGCAAAGTACAAACTGAGGCTGTAGACAGGGAAATCAACTATTGGTTCCCCATTTTTGCCCTCATTAGCTGTGGATTCACCTGCTTGATTGTTGTGGGGCTGCCAGATGCTCACCCTGGGCCTGCCCTGGGGCAGCTCCACACCATGGGTGATTTCAGATGTGACGGGCGGCCGGTTCACCACAGTGGATTCCCAGTGGGGGTGAATGAACAACCACCCCCCGGGGTGAATAAAAGCCCTGAACAGACGTGACGGGACCAGGACCATGGCAGGGAATCGAGCCAGCAGATCACGGGCTGGGGCAGCGCAACAGACATGACACTGATTCCCAGCCACAGTCAAAACACCCAGAAACCACCGGGCAGGGGCGGGACACAGACATGGCCGCCGGAGGGCAAACGAAGCCAAAAGGCACACAAGGGAACGCCTGCGCAAGGGAAATGGAAAGGCAGAGGGGAGAGGGAGAAGAGCCGGACAGGTACCACACACAACAGGCACACAGACAGCGGGGCCACAGTGGAACACACAGCACAAGCACATGCCCGGGCACACACACACACACACACACACACACACAGAAGGGAAAGGAAGGGAAGGGGGACACAGGCGCCCGGACAACACACAAGGCACAATGGGCATGGGGGGGGATGGCAAAGGGACAGGGCAGGACACAGGCAATGGCAACCACAACCCCCACAGCAGAACTGTCCACACAGGCAGCCCCACAGCAACACAGGCAGCCCCGGAATGGGGGGCCCCAGGAGCTCGGGACCAAGGCACAGCAGGGCCCACAATGCACAGCGAGCCAGCCGGGAATAGTCCAGGAGGAACACATAGACCCCACACCCGGAGAGGGGCCAATGGAGGGCAGGCAGGAGAGTCGGTGCAGTGCTGCAGGTCCAAGGACGCGCACACAACCCCGGAGGAAGGAGCGAGGGGCAGTCCGGGGCCCCCAGAACCCCAAGGTCACACAGGCACCCAAGGGGGGGGGCATCATGTGGCAGTGCTGGCGGGTGGGGACAGTCCGCTGGACACAGGCGGGTTGGCAAGGCCATGCAGAGCGCCGTACCCAGGCACCAGAGAAGGCAACCATGGAGGGGAACCCTGGGTGTGGAGGCAGACTGAGGGATGGGGCCCGGAGGGGGCCCGGAGTTACAGGCAGGGGCAGCACCACCCCAGGAAGCAGGAAGCACAGCAGCACAGCAGAGACATCAGGGAGGGAGCAGCTAGTGGAGACCAGTCCCCCGGGCAGGGGCGGGAGCCCACGTGGGGGCAGGCAACCAGGGGGCTGGGAGGCACACTCACAGCCAGCTGCTGGGGGCCACCACAGGCCCAGGGGCCGGGTGCCCTGCCCGGTGAACCAGGTGGGGCCAATGGATCATGCCCCAGTGGTACCCCAACAAGGACATGTGGTGGGTGATCAGGTAGTAGGCCTCAAAGGGATCCTGCATGGACAGCCCCAACTGCACATTTGAACGGGACCACACGCCAGACACTGCCGACAGCTCCACTGCAGCAGGCTCCGACACACAGCAGTCAGCAGCAGAAGGGGGCCACAGAAGCTGTCCCAGCTCCAACAGCCAGTGGTACACTGCCCCATGGGAGCACTGGTACCCACGGGCCCCGTGAGCACAGCTAAAGTAGGACACAGCCAAGGCAGGGCCTCCCTCCGCAAGGCAGATTGTGTAGGCGGCAGGGATGCACACAGACAGTGCAGACACGGTCTCAGCCATGGACCAGGCCACATGAGAGCACCTCATCTCTGGGATGCACCCATCAGGGAAGGGAACCAGCCCCAGAGTCTCCACATGCAGCCGGCAATCACGAGCGCTCGCCTCATAGCCAAAGTAGCGAAGGCCAGAGCTCAGGCTCAAATAAGCACCTGAATGGCTGTCCGGGAAGCCCAGGAGCAGCTGCATGACCGGGGTATGCCACAGGTCACACAGGGACATGGTCTCGTGGAAGGTCCAGCTATGGGGGGCCCCATGGGGTCCGGGAAGCGGGAGCCCAGTGGATGCACCACCAGCCATGGTCCAGCTAGACAGGGAAAATAACACCATGGACAGGGGGGCACACATACCCTCCAGGACTGGGGGGGGCTCCGAGGGGCCCAAGGAAAGGACAGGTGGCCACGGGCTGCAACATTGTAGCACAATGGAGCGAGGCGTGGGGTGTGGACCCGGCACAGCTGCAGAAAACAATCACACACACAGAACAGCTAATCAGGCCAGCAAGGACACAGTGTTGCAAACAAGGAGGGGGGGCGGTGATGGCCGATGGAATGCAGCTGCACAAGGAGCGCAAAGCCCCGCGCGGTCATGCAGGTGCGAGACCCCATGTGCCAGCAGCAGGTGCACCCAACCGCATGCCCACAGACACCAACACCGCATTGGGGGCCTTGCCCGGCTGGGGGCTGGGCCCCAGCCCACCCATCCATCAGAGGGCCATCATAAACGTCCCCCAACCCACGGGGCCACCACCACCATGGAGCGGGACAGGCCAGCCACCTACTGGATGTACCTCGCGCTCACAGCCAAGTGGTATCATGACTACACCTAGCAGCTGCACCTCCTTACCGCGGAGCTGCAGCTGGGCACCCACCTGTGGGTTACCCTGACCTGGAGGGCTTCAAGGGCCCACAGGGCCCACCATGGCTGCAGGAGAGTCCTCGCCCGGCTCAGGGCACAGAAACTCTCCGGGGCAGACTGGAAGGCTGTGAACCGGGGCTGAACACAGCCTACAGTGTTCCGTGAGGCGGCCGGGCGCTTCCAGTGGGGGAGGGAGACCATGCGCCGGGCAGCCCTGCTCGCTATGCCCATTGATAGGTGGATATGGGTCACTGAGTGGGCACAGGGTTGGTGGGACAGGGCGCTGGCCCAGTGGGATGAGGCAGCCTGTAGGGCCCAATTTAGGATGGACAAGCTCACCCTGCTCCGGCTCGCTGAGCTCCTTATGCCCTGGCTGGAGCGACAGCACACCCCCATGAGGAGGACCCCCATCCCCATGGTCCAGCGGGTGGCAATAGGGGTCTGGGCCCAAGCAATGCCCGCCTCCTGCCAGTCCGTCTCCCAGCACTTTGGGGTAGTCCTGAACACCATTGCCTGTATCCTCTGGAATGTGTGCGAGGCTGTGGAGGATGTGCTCCTGGACAGAACGATCCAGCTGGTGGACCAAGGGGCTGTAATGGCAGGATTCACGGCTGGAGGATTTCCCAACTGCATGGGAGCCGTGGACCGCACCCACATAGAGATCATCCGCCCCTCCGCTGGGGAGGCTGCAGAGTATGTGAACAGGCACGGGTATCACTCCCTGCAGCTGCAGGCCATTGTGGATCACTGGGGCCGGTTAATAGACATCTTCACGGGCAACTCCAGCCGCAGTCACGATGCCCGTATCATGACCATCTCCCCATTCTATGCCCGGATGTTCCGGGGGAACTTTGCTGACATGGAGATGACCTGGATCGAGGGGGTACCAATGCCCCCCTGTATCCTGGGTGACCCTGCCTACCCCCTCACCAGGTGGCTATGAAGGTCTAGCCGGTAGCACGCACCCCTGCGGAGGTGCTATACAATACCCGCCTGTGCTCCAGCAGTACCGTGGTGGAGCGAGCCTTCGGGGCCCTCAAGCAGCACTGGAGGAGCCTCGCTGGCCAGCTAAACTACACCGTGGAGACCTCGACCTTGGTGATCGGTGCCTGCTGTGTGCTCCACAATGTGTGCGAGACTGAGGGGGCAGCCCTGGAATACTCCAAACCCAACCGGGCCCGGTGGTCCCGCCTCCACTCCAGGCGCACCTCTGCCTGGAGCCTCATGTCCCGCACCTCCGCCTGCTCCAGGGACCACTCGATGGCCACCTCCATCCGGTCCACAGCCGCTATCATCCTCTCCCCCTGTTCCGCCGAGGTCCAGACGATATATTCCGCCTGGTCCTCCCTCCGCCCGTGGCCCCATGCCCGGTGCTCCCTCATGCACTGTGCTGGCACGGGCCCTGGACATGCTGACTGCCAGGGTTGCCCTGTGGGTACAGGAGGGTGAGTCTGATGCCACCCTGGGCACCTGCCCCAGGTCCGGGATGGGGCAGGGGCCCCGAGGGCCCATGGGCATGTCGCCCACCTCCTCTCACCCCCTCCGACTGTCCGGGGACCCCCTCTCTGCACCCCCAGAGGGCCCTCCCACCTGGACCGCATGCCTCACCTGGTTCTGCCGCCTGATGGCCGGGCTCCTCGGCGCCTGCCTGCTCACCCATCTGGGTCTTGTATCAGGTGTTCCGTGCCCTTTGGGCGAAGAGAGGGGGTTGTTGGTGTAGGGTTGCACGGTTGGATGACCGTGGCCCGGGACCCCTTCCCACCTTGCCTTTGGGGGGCTGGGGCTGGCCTGTCCATCCTCCCCTCAGCCCCTGCCCCCTGTGGGCCCGGTCCCTCTCCCCTCCGGGTCTCCCGCTTACCCTCAATGTCATTCTCGGATCCTTCCGAGGCCGGCCCCTTGGTGTGGGAGTGCTTCCCCTGGGACCACTGGCTGAGGGTGCTGAGGGTGCTGGCCTCAGACTCTGCTTGTCCGGCCTGGACGTGGGTGCTCTCTGGGCTGCTTTCCGGGGGTGTCCCTGCAGGTGCCAGAGGTCCCGGGGTGTTCCTCCATGGGGTCTGGGGCCCTGGAGCTTGTGTCTACCAGGGGGGCAGCAAGGGGCAGGGGTACCTTGGCCCTTTCCCTGCCCTGGACCACTGCGCTCCCCACGAGCCGTGGGGCGACTATCAACCCCTTCATGTGGAGTATTCGGTCCAGGGCATTGTAGAAGGGGGCAGTCCAGGCTCCGTGTCTGGACTGCCTATTGTTGTCCTGGATGGCCTTGTACCCCCTGTTCAGCTCCTTGGCCTTGGAGAGGCACTGTGCCATGGTACAATGGTGCCCCGCTGCCTCCATGTCCCCCACTATGTCCTGGTAGACATGCTCATTGCGCTGGTTGAGTGCAAGCTCCATCTGGTACTCCAGGGCCCCCCAGATCCGTATGAAGTCCCAGGTCTCCTGCAGCCCCCACTGGCCCCCTCTGTAGTAGGGCTTCCTCCCTCATCTCCCCTGTGGGTCCTCCTCCTCCTCCACCGCCTCTTCCACCGCCTCCTTCTCCACCTGGACTGGGTCGGTGTCCTCCCGTGGCTCGTCCACCCTGGCCCTTTTCGTGTCTGCAGGATGCAGGGGGTGGGAGGGTTACAATTGGGTGCGGTTCTGGCCCCTCTCACGGGGCACCCTTTCCCTGCATCGCTGTCCCCGCCTCCCCCTCCCCCGCCTGCACTCCCTCCACCCTCGCTTTCTCTCCCACCGCTCTCTTCCGCCTCCCCCCTCGCTCCATACCCCCACTCTGCCCTGCTGCAGGTTTCCCTTTAAATCTCCCTCCGGTGGCTGTGTTGTTGCTGGTTGCCTGGCAGCAACGCTTTGTCCCCAGCTGGGGATCATGTTATTTGGTTCCGGCCGGTGATTGCCATCCAGACGTTGCTTTTTGTTGTTTCCCGGTGGGAATCTCTTTGACTACACTTCCGGAGATTGTCCGGCGGGGAGCCCCAGAAGCATGGTTGAAATTGACCCCATGTGAGCATTGGCCGTGTTGAACATCTGGCGGCCGCCGAACAGACGTTCAGGGCGCTTTGGTCCCGCCGTGGGATTGAGCGTGGTTCACTGTGGTTGAGCGTGATTTCATAATGTCTGAAAATACCCAATGTCAACCTAGGAAATGTGGAGCCTGTCACGTGGGCAAATCTGCGGCAATGTACTGCCTCGGGGATGCCTCTCATGTGTTGAGGGAACCACAGGGCACCCACGTAGTCATTCTGTGCCTCCTTGTCTTCAGGGGTGCATATGTGCGTTCAACACTATGGAGTCGCGGGTAACAACCTAGAGTGTTGGGTCGCGACTGCAACTCTGTGCTATTGTCGTTAGCAGGTTTGGTCCCAGGCAGAGCCTGTGTCTGGTGACTGGGGGGAGCATAGAGTGACCATGGGCTCTGTGGGCTCCCCTCTTATTTGTTAACATCCTATGTCATATCAGGAGAAGTAACTAGAGAAATCAACTTGAGGCAAAAAAACAGAGTTTTACCAGGAGCTAGATATTCAAAGAGAAGAATCAAGAGGTGAGGATGAAGGCAAGAACACAAAGTAAGAACAGGAATCAGATTCCAGGTAGCAAGCAAGCTAAGTACTGCCATTTTGCTTAGACATTTCCTGCTTCCTGTGTGTCCTGTATATAGTCCCAGGTAGCCAATGAGGAAGCAGGCTGTGCTGGCTAATCAGAACCTGCATATAGTTTTTCAGGGAGCATGAGGACCTCAGACCTGGTGCTGTGTCACTGATGACAACATGGTCGGACTGCACCTGCTGCAGCTCTCCACTGACTGATATTTTGGACCAGTGGGGCCTTACAGACATCACTTGATTTCAGCAGCAGTTGTAGTTGCTCAGCCTTCATCCTAGCTGTGTCAGGTGTTCATTGCTCTTGAGTGTGATGACACATCCTACAGTACTTGAGCTCACGCATTGTTGTAGATCAGAGCTGATGAGTCTGCTGCCTTATGCTCCTTTGCTATAGTTCTTGGCATCTGTAACTATATATTTTTTTTATTTCTTGTAAAAGGCACTCACCAATAAGACATGTTTTATCAAGATTTTAATCTGGCAACACATTAAGCAAATGCACATTGAAACACTGCCATTTAGCTGAAGAGAAACATAGTCTTTAAGAGTACGTATGCAGTATAGTTTAGTGCAGCCACACCACTTCTGGCAATGAAAAGGAAGATTTTAAATACCATCTTGGTCATTTTTTTTCTATACAGTTACACATGAATGAATGAACATACACTGTCATTAATAGCTGGAGAAATGTACTAGATCAAACTTTTGAATAAAGGCTACTATTGGAGAGTAGGGCTGTTTGAAAATGCCCCGGCAGAACTTGATTCCCTCAAAAAAGGTTATTCCACTAGTCTTTGCTGTTTTGCAGGAACTTACTGGCAGAATCAAACACAACCCAGGCTTCACTAGGTCATCCTGAGAGCAAAGCTCTCTGTCAGGTACCCAGTCAGCCTCCCATTGTGGGAACTGAATAAAACATCATGGAAACTGTGTAACATCCCAATTGGAAATTTGGTGAGTGGGAATGGCATTTTCTCGTAGAGAATTATACCCCCTATACAACTCCACATGCAGAAAGTCAAGGAGCTGAAGCTTCTGGTTCTTGGTTTACTGAGGTGTAGGTATGGACAGAAACATAGGTTATCATCACACAGACAGGTTCCCTGCTTCTGCCACACCTCACCCCCAGGTGGACTGTCTGTTTAAAGGGGCCCACCAGATATGCAGCCAGAGCAGAGGCAGAGCAGGCAACCCAACCCTGAGGCAACAGGGTTGCCATCTGTCTGCTTGGCGGATGGCCACTGGAGTCCCACTCTCAGCCAGGGGTTGCCCAGGCAATGCCATAGCATTGTGGGTGATGCTGTGGTTTGGGGGAGGGGTGCCACACAGGTGGACCTTGGGCCCCAGCAGTCACTGCAGCTGCAAGAGAGCAGACAAGGGTGTACACCACCAGACTTGCTCTGGAGTTTTGCACCCCCACATCCATGTGGAAATCCCTTATGGCATCATGACAAATTTAGTTCTGAAGGGGGAAAACTAGTGCTGAAACTCAGTTTCACGGTACTTAACTTGGTTTTCTGAGTTTTGAAGTTTTGAGGAATGGCTCCCGAAACTTCGGAACTCAGAAAATCCTCAGCCAAGTACAGGAAAGGGGGGCAGAGGCCAGCACTAGACCCATTCTCCCCCTTCCCTGGCCCCTGCTAGCCAGGGACAGAATAGGCCATTGGAAGCCAAGAAAGGGGGGCAGAGGCCTAGTGGGGGCTCAGGAAGCCATGCTTCGCCAGAGCTTCTCTGGAGGGTGAGTACCTTACCACTTCACCCTTACCAGGCCCCCACCCCTCTTCCCTGACATGTTTATACCCCCCCCCCCCCATGCTCTCTGAAATCATGCCCATATCTCTCTGAATTTACCATGGGAAGAGAATTTTCTCTTCTGATCAGAACAAAGAGGCTGGATACTACTTTCATTGGTTCATTGGTACTACTTGAATGGTCCAGCTCGTTCCTGGCCGGGAGAACTCAGCGTGTGGTTCTCAGGGAATGTACTTCATATCCCTGGGCTTCACGTGTGCAGTCCCACAGGGTTCTATTCTGTCCTCCCTCCTGTTCAATGTATACATGCAGCCTTTGGGCAAGGTCGTGAGAGAGTTCGGCATGTGTTGTCATCAGTATGCTGTTGGGGTGATCCTTGACCCACAGTTCCACCTGGATCTCCAGGTGGAGGCTGTGGCGAGGGGAGCATTTTGCCAGTTACATCTGGTATGACGGCTGCGTCCATATGTTTCGGACTCGGATCTGGCCACCATCATCCATGCCTTTTTTACCTCTCAATTAGACTACTGTAACACACTCTATGTGGGGCTGCCCTTGGGGACAGTCCGGAGGTTGCAGCTGGTGCAGAATGCGGCAGCCCATCTCTTAACAGAGATGGGTTGCCATGAGCACATTACACCTGTGCTCCGTTCTCTGCACTGGCTGCCTATTATCTTCCTGGCCCAATTCAAGGTGTTAGTAATGACCTACAAAGCCCTAAACAGCCTGGGTCTGGCTTACCTGTGGGACTGCCTCAGGCGCTGGATTGTATTGCGGCCCCTGTGGTCAGCCAGGGATGTCTGACTCAAAGTCCCCCGGGTTTCCCAGGTGGTGACGATGGGGAGGGCATTCTCGGTGACTGCTCCTAGGCTGTGGAATTCCCTCCCGATGGAGGCCCACTTGGCCCTGGACCTCCCCTCCTTCTGAAGACAGTGTAAGGCCTGGCTATTCCACTGGGCCTTTGGAGAGGGAGACAGGTGGGGAGGGGGTGGTGGAGGTTTCTGTCCTTTGTATATTTTTTGCATTGTAATTAATATTGTGTGTTTCTTTTATCGTTATTGTTATTATTGTTGTATATTTTGTAAGCCACCCCCAACTGCTCTGTGAGCAGGAGGGGGCAGGGTAAAAGAGTAGCAAAACAAACAAACAAACAAATAAATAAATAAAATAAAAATAAAGTCTTGGGAAATACCTTCTGTAGAGGATGGGGGTAGGGTGGGATTGGGTGGGGAAGGAGATAGCCATCCATTATTCAGGTTTTTGAGATCAACTTGGTGTTCTAAAAGTCTACTCTATGTATGCAAGACCTGTAAATACTGGCAATTTCTGTCAGTCTTGTTTGGAGATGAAGACAAAGTAGTTCAGATTATAGTGTTTATTGTATCAACTACTGAGTCAGAATACTTGCCTGGAGGAGAGCCCTGTGTGGCCCAAAACCATGCATACTTTCACCAACAGTAATTGGTTCAATAAAAAGATATCACCTCAGCCACTTTGTCTCCATTTTTTACATTTGGGACCAACATGGCAACCACACTCTATTTTGTTTTGAAAAACTCTCTATTGTCATTAGTAGGTTTATAGCAATAGAGTCATAGAAATCAAAGTTCAAGGCTCATCTAGTCCAGCCCCCCACACCAATGCGGTATTCACCATATCTAACTAACACTATGGGAAGTAGGGATGTGCGAACTTGGTTTGGAATTTTGGAGTTCAGACCAAACTCGAATAGTTCAGTCGACCAGACCGAACTTTCAAACCAAACTCAAATTCGACTGAACTGTTCAGTCGAATCCGAACCAGTTGGAAGGCCAAAAAACCCAGTTTTGAATGTATGAACTGGTTCGGAAGTTCAGAATTTGACCGAACTCAAATAGTTTGGTCGACCAAACTGAACTTTCAAACCGAACTCGATTTTCGAACCGAACCGAATTTCCGAACTCGGTTCTGTTCGCACATCCCTAATGGGAAGACAGCTTAACAGTGACAGGAGGTTCCACTAAATTTTCTTGATGTTTCTATTAGTGGTATGTACATGTATTTTTCTTAATACTGTGGTCTTTTGACATATATCAGGTCTTCAAGTTGAACAGTGGATCATCTAGAGCAGCAAAATTGACATGTACTTCCCCACACTTCAAATAAATAAATAAATAAATTAAATAAAAGCAACAAGGAACTACTGTTGCTTAACACAACATAACATGAACATACTTCTTCCAATACTTTATGCAGTGATTCATTGAATAACATTTTATGGAACAATTCTCTTTCAGTTTCTGCTTATTCACTGGTGTAACATTAAGATTTTTTGCTGGGATAAAAAGATGGAACTAACATCATCGCCACTTAATTAAAATGTCTGTTGGCTTACACAAATAGAGTTGAAATCTATAGGCTGCTGGCTGAATACAATCCAGGGGAACAGTTTAAACCGATGATTGTGTAGTTGTATAACACAGGGAAATGGCAGAGAACTGGATATATATTTAAATAAATAAATAAATAAGTCGTTCTAGACAATGCAGCTTGTAGCTTCAGATCAGTCCCTGCATTGCTCCAAACTGTATAGTTTCCCCAAATCAATAAGGTGGATCTCACAATTGTATTTTACTATTGTGATTTCACCATTGTATATCATAGATGATTCTGAACTGTACATAGAATTTTTTTCCTTTTAGATTTCTTCTATGTAATACTGCATAAAGACTTTTGGAATCTGAATAAAATTATACTTAATTTCTTTTGCGTACTTTTCGTAGTTATGTATGTATAAGCAGATGAGGTGACAGAAAGACATGATTAAAGTTATTGGTAGTCAGTGAACCTATGCTCCTAAATGACTAAAGTCACCTTCAAAAGTAGGATTAAAAGTAAAATTTTCAAAATTGCTTATGTGATTTAGGAGTGTGAAGTCGACTTTAAAATGATTTAGGCACCAGAATCATGATTTCTCAGTGCTTGATTTATGACCTTTGAACACTTGAGATTTTCAGTGCTCAGAACTATAAAGAGGTAATCTTAGCCATTTTAACCCTTTGACTCTGATCTATTTCAGTCTATTATACTGTATGCAGTGTGCTAAGAAAGAATTCCTTTGTCATTGACAAGACAGAAAGAGCAAGAAAAGAAAGTTGGTTGTATTCACTGGGCCAGATTATTACATGAGAAGCCGTAGAACCTCTGGGATCAGCTTCTAACCAGCGTTATATGATGATGCATGGTAAGCCAGTATTCTAATGACATAAAATATCATGTGCACTTCTGCTCTTGAATCAATGGGGAAGCTTCAAAGTACCAGGAAGGGTAAAAGAAAAGACACTGAGACCTGCTAAGCCCAGCACCACGTACTTTCCAGGTCATTTAAGGAGACCATAGGGTGTGGAATCAAGTCAGGAACTGAAATATCTGAAAATGTAGGATTTATTGGAGTAATCCAAATCTGAAAAAGGCTTGGATTCATTTCAGTTTTATGAACAGATGAGATCACAGGATAAATTCTTGTTTTGTTCACGCAGGTTCACAGCAATCTTTCCATGATATCTACAGCAGCTTCTTCCCTTTCAGACCTTTCTTCCTTATTTTTCTAATTTAGATTAAAGTGAGATGTCATTACAGAGCACATTGTTCTGCTAAGTGCTCTGTTAGAATGTATGTGTAATGTAGGCATGGCAACATAACTGGTGAGTCAAAAAAGTAATCAAAAACTAAATACAATGTGTAGAGGCTCAGCAAACGCTTAGGAAACAAAAGGATCATGTGACCCAACCTCTGCCCTCACTTTTGGATAAGTCTGATGCTCAATGCAGAAGTGAAGCACTGGAGACTTTAAAACAATTTATCCTTAAATTAGAACAGTGCAAAATGACACGGTCAACAAAGTGCAAAAATGATTGTATTAGTTATCAGTTCCACTCCTTGAGAGACAGAGTTAGCTTGCACATTTCCACATATGATTGACTGACGGAAACATGATATTATGTTGAAAATCTTTGCCTCAGATTTATGCTTTTTCAAGTTCATACTATACTGTGCAAGGATAAATTAAAACAAAGGAAACTAAAGGCTATGTAGAGGAGTAGGAAACTTAATATAGCAAAAGATAAAGCAGATAAATTCTGCTTTCTGTTTTTTAAGCTGGGTAAAAAAA
>QEPC01007949.1:534934-572032 GCA_003113815.1 Sphenodon punctatus
GAGGGCGGGCGGCAGGGTGCATGGAGGGGGCGGGGCCGTGCGGCCACACATTGCGCCATGCGGCCCCGCCCCTTCCCAGATTCCCCGCCGGGATCCCCCCGGCACGTCTGATATGGTGTGATGGGGTGATCCTGGTGGGGAATGGATAGGGTGATTTCGGTATGGGGCCAACAGGCCCCGTAACGTCTGAAATCACCCTCTGACTCGCACTTCTGTTTGGTGGCCGCCAGATGTTCGCCACGCTCAATCCCCACATGGGGTCAGTTTCAACCATGCTTCCCGGGCTAGCCGCACCAATTCCCCGGTAACGTCTGATCAGTCGCCACGGCCTGGAAGCACCGGCGGGATTCCGGACCATGGCGGATTCAGCCAGATGCTGCGGCCGCATTGGCCCCGCTGCCCGCCTGTCTCCCCAGAGGGCGGACGGTGGGGAGCATGGAGGGAGCGGGGTCGTGTGACTACACGTTGCACCACACAGCCCCGCCCCTCTCCAATTCCCTGCCGGGACGACCCCGGCACGTCTGTTAGGGCGTGACGGGGTCGTCCCGGCGGGGATGACTTTATTGTTTTTGTGATGGGGCCAACTGGCCCTGTCACATCTGAAAACACCCTGTGTTTCAAGTGGGGGGGGGAATTGTAAAAATTAAAATGTAGCTAAATGCACTTTTAATTTTCTTAAAATTTTCTTGTACCACTGTAAACAATATAATTTATTTATTTATTTACATTTATTAGCCACCCCCTCATGCCCATGGCATCTCGGGGCAACTTACAACTCACAAAAATAACAATAGTTAAAATGACCATAAAACAAAAGATTCAAACATCTTTTTGATAATGTTGATATCCACCAAAAATGAAAAGTAGAGTTTAACAAAAATTATGAAGGAACCATGTGTTAGCACCTAGTGTGGGAGTGTCCTGGCTGGCCATCCAGCTGGTCTTTACTGTGGGGGATATCTGAGGCCCCAGGGTTGGTCATCTTGGCCCCCAGGGGACTCTCGACCCTACCCCTTCTCCCAGTCCCTCCAGGATACCCCGGTACCTTACTGGCATCCAGAGTCTGGGTTCTCTCCATTCTGGCTCACCATTCTCTTGCTGGAGAGGCATGTCTGTACACTTGCCTCCAGGGTCTGCTCCGGACCGGGCCTTTTGGGTTAGCCCCACTCCCCAACTGTCTTTCTCATCAAAGGGCTGGAATGAGCCCTCTTTTTACCCAGCCCCTGGTGCTGTGGGTGGTTGAGTGCCCCAGACCCATTTGTTCACAGGTGGCTGATTCAAGGACTTTTGTTTCAATTTTCACCAACTCTTCAGGATGGTTGGATGGCCAACAAAATTTGAGATTGTCCCAGCCAAACCAGTATATATGGTCACCCTACTTTTATATAACCTAATGGACACTTCAAAGAACAGGCTAAGTATTTCAGAAAGCTGCAAGAACTGTTTTTGCTAATTAGTCAAAGTTCTGCCTACTGCTTTCAGAGAATATATTGCCATGACTTCTTGCAAGTGGTAGAGAGTTATTGTGAGTGGTTTGATTATTGTTCTTGATTGGGGAAAGTAACTGATTAGCCTTTACTTGAAAGAAATGCTATTGGTATGGAAAAGAAATAAAAGGGTTCAGCTGCTTTTCTGCACCCTGGTGAAGCAGGTCCCTTTCTATTTCTGGGATCAAGTGGAAATACTACTGTTTTGAGAGGGTGGGGAATTACTCCTCTTCTATTTCTAGTAATTACTCTTTTGTTCAATCAACTAGGCATTTATTCAGTAATAGCAGCACAGTTTAACATACCAATTATAAAAGAAATACTTGCACTCAACATATGATCTTACCTACTCTGACTACTTCAAATACATACAAAGCATATATTCTTACGTGATCAGAGGTCAGCGGTCTGGTTCCAGGAGGAGGGCAGGTAGGGGGCCCATTGAAGCTGAGAGAGCGAGAGCCTAGCTGCAAGGCATGTGGTAGGACCACCTAAGGAGAAGTCCCAGAGAGGGTGAATCACCGAGCTCGTTGGCACCCTGATAAGGGCTAGCGACTGAGGACCGTGAAAGGCAGAGAACTGATCCAGAGGCTGGCCTTATATACAAGTTTCCCTTATTACTTATCCATGTTAAGGGGCTGTCTGCCCTCCCTCTGGGGGGGTCTGACTCTTTGGCCCTGCATCACCCACACCCTTCTTAGAGGCATCTGGTTGTCTGATAAGGCTATCTTTCCCTTGCTCATACAGTTTAACTCTGTTATCAGTTTCTGACCTTCCTTTTGTCCCTCAATGTTCCTGTGAGTTATAAACTATTCAGTTTTGTTTGGGAACATGGGGTTTCAGCTCTTTCTCTCATACATCATTTGTTTCCTCTGACCAATTTGACCATCTTCCCTACTAACACTTTCTGTTCTTTTAAATCAATAAATGAATACATGTACTAAATAATGTCTTACCTACTTTCTAGCATTCTACATAGTTTTAAATAGCAGCCACAATGGCCTACACAAAAGTTACATTCAAAGTGTTACATACTTATAAATCCAGTGTATACTTTTGGTTACATTTAAACAAAGCGTGAGTTACAGTAACATTCAATGTCTGTTCTGTCACGTTCATGTCAGAAGAAGCACTTCTGATTCAGCTACATTGTAGCAAGGAGATTAGCATCTTTGTTAGGCCCAGGCCATATCATAACAGTATCACCAAGGGAACTATGATAGTACAAGAGAATAGAATAGCTTTAAGGTAACAGTAATCATCACCATCAACTATGGAAGGCTTTAGTGAAGCAGGCAATTATTTTCCAAAAGCTAACAGTATCATCTGTCTTTGGCTTGCCAAATCCAATCAGGCCTACATATAGCTAAAAGACTCTTGTCACATTATAGCTGCACAGTTGTGAAAGGTTTTCAGAAAGAGTGGTCGGTGCTATTAAATCTGATCCTATTACAAATGACACACTTGGACAGCTGAGTTCACACTGCAGTTAAAATTGAACACTGTTTTTGGAGAATATACAAGAATCCTGTATTTTTCTGACCAGATTGCCAAATTCGCCAATTTTCAATTGAAGTTCATCCTCTTTATGTTCAGTAGAATTAGGATTCTCATTCTTTTGTCCACTCAAAAGACTGGCAAAATTTTATACATCATTGGAATGATTAGCAAGACTTCCCATAGATGTATCTGTACACCTCCATAGCAGTAAAGCCCAAATTTGTCCCCAGACCTGTAGTTGGTCCAGAGAGAGATGGAGAGGAAGAGGTGACCTCTCCATCTGCCCTCCCATCCTGAGCCTTTATTGTTAGAAGGCTAGGAGGAAGTCCCACCCTACCTTTCTGGCTCTCCCTCCATTGGAGGAAAGGAATGCCTGCTGAAGATGAGGCTGCTTGAGAGAGAGATCAGATGTATGGCAATGGCTAGGAGAGTTGTCTACAGCTAGTTCTGGTTATGTACTGACATATCAGTTCACTCTGCTGAATTGTTCCTTGTGAGGAAAACGGTACATCTGTTTTGTATTAGCTTCTTTAAAGGGCTTCACCCAGGTAGTGCTCAACCTGATTTGGAAGAAATGGAAGTTTAACTTGGTACATTTTTCTGCATGTACCAATGTAGAATTTCCTGATAAATGAACTGAAATGTTAACTTTTATATCAGCTCTTCACTTGAAATTCAGTTAATACTACAAGGACTTGAAACCCAGAGCTATGACTGGATACAAAATCTTTTTGCTGATTCCATTCAAGCAGATGATTCACTTGCACTGAGTAGGAAAGGAAGGACTTGATTGATATGCCAGTTGATGGGAACCTTTGGCTGAATGATTTCTTCTCAGAGGATAACAGAATTGTGGCTAATCAAAGGAAGAGATGCTCTCTCTTTTTTTAAAAGAAAGGCATTTTTTACATGCTTATGCCTTTTCTCCTTATATACATTATTTATGTGAAGAAATCTTTAGATTTGGATCTTCAAAATATTGCACCAAGTACAAGCCTCTTTCTTTTCATGGGTTGGAGCTTAGACAATCAGAGCCTATGAGTTTGTGGCTTCCATCAAGTAGGGATGTGTGAATGCGGTTCGGAGTTCGGACCGAACTCAACTAGTTTGGTCGACCAAACCAAACTTCTGAACTGAACTCTAATTCAACCGAACTGTTCGGTCAAATATGAACCAGTTTGGAAGGCCCAAAACACCAGCTTTGAATGTACGAATTCGGTTTGGAAGTTCAGAATTTGACCGAACTTGACTAGTTCAGTCGACAGCACCAAACTTCTGAAGCAAACTCAATTTTTTAACCAAACCAAACCAAATTTCCAAGCTTTGTTCTGTTCACACATCCCTACCATCAAGATCTCTGCAACTGAGATGAGATAGGTCAAGAGTATATGGAACTGAAGCAAGTGGAGAATGGGTGCACTGCAGCCCAGTTCACTAAACAGAGTACCAGAAATAACCACAACAGGAAAGTAATCTACATCTGTAAATGGATACACACAAACTGTTCTCTCCTTATGTTCCACAGTAAAGAGGAACCAAATTAGTAATCCTACATCATATGTTCTGCTATGTGTTCCTAGACAGCACACTTACTGAGGCCACCTTCTGATGAACAGTTACTTTGATGTAGGTGGGCCTTTGGTTTTTTTTCCTGAAGCATTCCCATGAATGTTACTCAGCAGTAGGAAGAGAAATGAAAGTTTTTTAAGTAATAGTAATAATACTTTATTTTGTACTGGCCTTAGCCATGACAAACAATCTAACCTAAAATAACATTAAAACTAATACTTCAGTTTGCCTAGAACCACTTAACGAAACCCCAACCTCATACAACAAGTACTGTACTCGAACAGTAAATTTCAGTCATCACTACAAAGAATCAATATCTTGCTCTTATTGCTTCTATTTTTAAGGCAAATTTGGCAACTGCTAATGAAACCATCGCAGATTTATCCGAAAGACAGTGAGACAGAAAATACTGGGAGGGTTTACAATTTTCATATCCCAACTGTTGCCATAATTCCACCCGGAGGATTGCATATAAAGGGCAAAACATAAAATAGTGAGGAAGATCCTCAATCAGACCCTTCCCACACGGGCAAAGCCTTAAATTATATGAAAGGCCTCTATATCTATCCAACATCACGGCCGATGTAAAGGATTGAAACCGGACGGTAGAAAAAGTCTGCCTTAGGCAATAGTCCAATATCTTCCTCAAATAATTGCACCCCTCCTTTGGGGGGAGAATAAATTTATAAAAGGGGGCAGAGTGGACGCAACTGGCTCGGCACCTCAGATTTTGCAAATCAGTATCCCTAATCCTTTCCCCTAACATCCCCTCCCCCCCACCCCACTTTCCATGGGAACAGGGTCAGGAAGGAAAAAGGCAGGCCCAGCTCACACATGCATCACTTAACATATATAATCCACGGGAACTCAGGAGTATTTAGTTCGTCCTTGAAACACTTAAACAGAATTGTATCTGGGGGGAGATGGGCAAGTTTCAAAGCATAGTTCAATACACCTTTCTTGAATACTGCTTCAACTGAGGTGTGCCCAAGTTCTAAATTTATAAGAACAGTGGGGGTGCCCTGAGGGACTCCCAAAATTTTCCTTGTAAATTTGTTTCTTACGGGTTCTAATATAGATGGGTCAGCAGCATAATAACCCCAGATCTGGGCCCCATACTGCATTTTTGCTAGATTTTTTTTTTCCGTAGACCAGACAAGCGGGTGCTACCAATCGACCACCTTTAGAAAAGACGAATTTCTGTATCACCTGCATGCTAGTCTGGGCCTCCACTTTAACTGATTGTACATGGAAGGACCAAGATCCATTATAGGCAAAAACCAGGCCCAAGTATTTAAAAGAACGGACCTGTATAATTCAATGGCCATTCAAGAACCAAGGGTAAGCCTTATAATGTCTAGTGAAAACCAGAATCTTGGTTTTATTATAATTTATCCATAGACCCTGCTGCAGGCAATCTTTCCCAAAGTCATCAAGTAGTCTTACCAGACCCAGTCTGGCCATAGACAGGAGGACCATATCATCTGCGTACATTAATATTGGTGCACGACGATTCCCAATCCTAGGTGCCAGATACTCCTCCTTACCCCTACAGTTCAGAATCAGTTGATTGACGTAAAGATTGAAGAGAAGGGGGGCAAGGAGGCACCCCTGTCGTACCCCTCTTGTCTGCACTTCCCTGGATAAGGCCCCCTGCATGTTGACCCGTACCCGCAAACTTGTATCTGTATATAAGGATTTTATAAGAGAAAGTAATCTAACCTCTATCCCCATGTTCTCCAATTTCAACCAGAGGACATTCTGATCTATGAGATCGAAGGCAGAGGAGAAGTCGATGAAGGCGGCATACAAGCCAAGCGCTTTGTACTTACACTGATGAATGAGATGGTTTAAAATAAAACAGTAATCAGTAGTACTTCTGCCTGGCTGAAAACCCGCCTGCTCCTCTGCCAGCAGACCCTGATCTGCCACCCAGCTTGCCAGACGTACTAATAGCAATTTTGAGTACAGTTTGGAGATAATGGGGAGGAGACTAATCGGTCTGTAATTTTGTGGATCCTTTCTGTCCCCTTTCTTGTAAATCGGGACAATTAAGCTTGCCTTCCACTGATCTGGTATGACTCCTGTGTCATTTACTAGGGTGAAGAGATTTGCCAAACACTAAGACAGCATTGGGGATTCATCTTAAAGACTACACCTGGGAGAAAATCATTCCCGGGTGCTTTTCCGTTTTTCAGGGCAGCAATAGCATCTTCTATCTCTGATTCAGTCACCTTATCCTAAAGTGGGCCGTGATATAATGGTTCCGGGCATTGAATTGTTAAGGCAGCGCTGTTATAATTAAAGATAGCGGTAGAGAAATGACATATGTACTCCTGAAAATCAAGAGTACATACTCCCCTTTGGTTTGCATTTTTGAATTAACTTCCTGGAATTCAGAACACTTATCAGTGTGAGGGTAGTGACTATGGTTCAGTCATTGTTACATCATTGTATCATTACATCTTTGCTAGGGATCATATTAGCTCATTAATATTAATAATAATATTGTTTATTTGTTATAACCAAATGGTTGTACAAAAGAAAAGACTTTCAAACACAACAAACATGACAAACACAGCATTAATGCCTTCATCACCTCGAGGCTGGATTACTGCAACGCGCTCTACATGGGGCTGCCTGAGAAGCTGGTCCGGAGGCTGCAACTGGTGTAGAATGCTCCGGCACGTTTCCTTATGGGGGCGGGCTGCAGGGAGCACATGACACCTGTGCTCCAGGCTCTGTACTGGTTGCCTATAAAGCACCGGGCCAGGTTCAAGGTGCTGGTTCTAACCTTTAAAGTCCTTCAAGCCCTGGGCCCTACTTATCTGTGGGACCACCTCACTCACTCCCCATGTGCCCATGCAACCCTTGAGATCATCCGTGGGAGCCTTTTTGGAGGTTCCCTGGGTGAGGTGGGTGGCCACCAATGTTAGATCTTTTTCTGTGGCCATCCCTGTGCTGTGGAATTCACTCCCAGAGGAGGCTCGGTTGGCCCCCCACTCTCCTGTCATTTTGATCTTTATGTAAGACCTGGCTGTTCCACCAGACCTTTGGCGAGCGGTAGGGGTAGGATGGGGGTAGGGTATATTCACTGCCCCGGGCTGCTCTGAAAGGGGCGGGATAAAAATGTTATATAAATAAATAAATAAAAATAAAATAAGAAAAATGAGGAAAAAGAGAAACAAAAATCTGACAACCAAGTCGCATTGCTCAGGAAACCCCAGAAACAAATCCTAGAGCTGCTTCCCCAGAGCATTACATCTACAAATTGCAAAAGCAAGCATCAAATTTGCAACTTTTTTTCATTAATGATTCCTGGGTACATGCCAATAAATACTTAATTTGATATTCCACATCCCAATGTTCTTTGCCTTTCAATAGCAAACCAAGAAATTTAGAATGCACCTCAGTAGATCGAATGTATCTAAATAAATAATGTGGCATGTCCTCTGGATCCCAACTCCCACAAGAGCAAAATCTCAGATGGTATGGGATTTGCTCAAATCTCCCCTCTAAATCACTTGAGGGCATTTGTTGAAAGTGAGTTAGAGTTAAAGCCTTTTGTATAGTGAAGTTGATAATAATACTGAGGTAAGGCTCAAGGTTATGAGATAGTTTAAATTTATAATACGAGGCCTCAGTCTTTACTCTGGCCAGATTGTCCAAATCCACTTGTTTAGCAATGTCACTTAGATAGACTTTGATTAAGAATTTCACTTGATTATTTGGGCTATTTTCGAGGGACTCTAACACATTTTGGGAGTCAGGCATAATCTTTAGGTGCAACCAGTATGAACAGATCTGTGAGCAATGCATATTTTCAAGTGAATAGGTAAAACACATGTTTCAGCTCTTATCGTACACTCAGGTGTGCCCCATGATACTCCCAGAATAGCACACAAACATTTATTCTGGTTGTGTTCTAAGTTTATTACGTTTAAGTTTATTATGGCTCAAGCTTTCGCCATAGCCTGAAGAAGTAAAAAAGGATAAAATACAAATGCAGAATGCAAAATAAAAAATTTAAAATAACACTTCAAATAAATTCATGGTTGGGTTCTAACCCCACCAGGTCCACCCAGCCCCGAAGCTTGGCTCCATATAAAATCTGCAGGCATCGTGTGAAGCTTATGCTCTAATAATTTGAGTGCTGGTTTTATCAATTTACCCCCACCAGAATTCCAGAATTTTAATGTTGCACCAAGTGAGCGAGATATTTCCAGTTTGATAGACTCTAGATGTTTTCTCCAGCTACCCATATAATAAAAAAGGAGTCCCAAATATTTATACCTGCCCACCTGATCTATTATTCCAAGATACCGGGTATACTTGTAAGGATGCTTAGCAAACACCATCACCTTTGTTTTGTCATAATTTATAGATAAATGGTTGGTTTTGCAAATGCACTTAATGAAAGAAGGAGGCGCCTCATCCCATTTGGTGTGTTTGAAATAAGGACCATAACATCTGCATAAAGCAGGATTGATACAGGTCTACCATAAATCACAAGGGGAAAAAACTTCTCAGAACAAAGCTCCTTAACTATATCATTAATAAAAAATACTGAATAAAAAAGGGGCCAAAACACAGGCCTGCTTGACCCCGTTTGTGGCTGCTATAGGTTCAGATAAACGACCAGCTCTAGTAAGACTGATTTTGAGTTTAGTATTAAAATACAAACATTTCATTAGACAAATCAACCTCTGGTCGATATTTGTTTCTGCAAATTTATCCCAGAAGAGATTTCTATCTATATGATCAAACATGGACTTCAGGTCCACAAAAGCGATGAAACATTTGACCTTTCTGATCACGTATTTATCAACCAAATAGGACAACTAAAAGAGTGATCAATTGTAGAGCACCCACTACGAAACCCTGCTTGTTCTTCAGGGAACAACTTGTTTTCATCTGCACAAGTTTCTAATTTCCCAAGTAAGAACATAGCATAGAGTTTAGCTATTATATTAAACAAACTAATGGAACAGTAATTAATAGGCGTATTCCTATCCCCCTTTTTATAAATTGATATGACTATGCTAATATTCCATCCAGCTGGGATTGTCCCATAGTTTACTGAGTCAAATAATTTGCAAAGAATCAGTACCCACCAGTCTATATTCTCTACTAATAATTCACCAGGAATCCCATTCTCTCCTGCAGCTTTCCCTTTAGGGACACATTCAATCAAAAATCTTGTTTCAGTTCTGTTGACTGGTGGCCAAAGGGCGGCCCCTATCGAATTGAAAGATATAGAGGGAGCTAGATGGATGTCTGGAATCTTACTGAAAATTCCAGTAAAATGTTCTTGCCATAATGTGGCAGATATATTTGGGTCTAAAGAGATTCTGCCCCAACCATTATTCACAATCTTCCAAAACTTACAATGATCTTCAGTCTAGTAGACTCTTCTAGGCTGATCCACACAGAGTGTTGGTAGGCCAGATTCTTGTGCCTTAGCAAAGTCCTATACTGACTCCTTATCACTATGAATTGTTGGAGTGAAGATGCGGATTTAGCAATTTTAATACACCTTGCACTCCTGTTGACCTGAGATTTTAACCTGCAGCAGTCAGTATCAAACCAGGGGACAAGGGAAGGCTTGTATCTCCTACCACTAACCTGGGCCAAAATTCCTTCTCTTATTTTGGTGATCATCTGAACAAACAAATTTGGTATCTTGCCCGCCTCAAATCCAGGCTTAACAGAAAGTAAATGCTCCCTGCAATCATTTATGATGGTACTTTATTAGAAAGTTTTGCAATTAGTTGCCACCCAGACATTTCAGCATGGAATTCTAGCACTATGGGTGCTAGAATATGCTAGCTCTGCGGACTGTTCATTGACCTTTGCTGGATCTATCAGTAGGGACAATAATGTTCCTATTGGGAAATGATCACTAGTACCCAAAGGTAACACTGCAAAGTCCTCACAAAGCTCAAACAACCCACTTGAAACACAGATATAATCTACTATACTTGCCTCTGTCTTGGCGACATAAGTTAAATCACCATTGGAGTCCGATTTACAACAGCCATTAAGAATCTTCAGGTCATGTTTATACAAATATGTAAGATGTTGTAAGCCAGGTGCATTTAGAGTAAACTCCCTGGATGCTCTAGGGGGTTAAAAAAAATCATCCTCCAAGTCCAGGCCCATTGTGCTGCTGATTTTACTAATGTCATTCCCTGAACGGGCATTAAAATCACCAAGTAATAGGACCAGGGCTAAAGGAAAACTAACTTCCACCATCTCCAGAAAATCCTCCAGTGCAATCCAAAACTCCAAATGCTCCAACATCCCCAGCAAAGGGGGTAAATATAGATTGATAATAATTAAACTTGATTTAGAGCCCCATGAGGCATAAATTGCTAGAGAGTTATATAGAGCATCGGGTATCAATTGAAAAGCAGTCTCTAGAGACATACTAGTAGGGGTGTGCATGTTGTTTTCAGTATTACAATAACAATAATTAAAATTGTTGTTTTTGTTATCATTATTGCAATAACGAAAATGAGAAATAATAAAAATGAAAATAGAAAAAAAAAAATCGTTTTTGAAATAAAGAGAAAAAACTGAAAAACATATTCCTGGCTACAAACTTTTTGTTTCTTATTTAATTGTGATGAAATTTGGGGTCCTTATACAACCAATGGAGGGCATTAAGTATACCAATTTGTGAAATGATTATGTAAAGGGAACAGATTCTAGAAGCAATTGAATTTTGTGACTTTAAGAAAAGCTCCATACACATTCATGGCTACACCTTCTTTGTCTTCCATCCAATTTGAATGAAACCTACGAATATCCTGTCTCTCCACAAACTTAACACACCTACCAACTGTCAGAAAAATTGAATGAAGGGTCCTGATGGTAAAAGACATTAACTTGAAAATACATTTCCAGCTGTAACATTTATATATTCCATCCTGTCTACAAGATATTTGGCAGAAATGTATAACATATCTTTCCTGTCATTGATACCAAACTACAGGATAATTTGATAAAGGGACCCAATTTTATAAGCAATTGAGATTTTCCCCTTGAAGACCATTGTTCAGATAAATAGCAGTACATGCAGTGTCAGTCAGAGGCAGGCACCTGGCATGGCAGGAGGAGAGAGGCTATAGGAGGGAGGATATGGAGCAACCTCAAAGACTGACAGACACATTCACTGACCAATTACTGCATGCTTCTAGCGTTACAGGACCAATCAGTAGTGGCTTCGAGGTGGGCATAGGGGGTGGCCCTTAGGCGGGCATAGAAGGGACATAACTGGGACTTTGGTGATAGCATCACAGAAATCAGAAGACATACACATCTAAGCTGGCCAGTTATCNTAATTCACCAGGAATCCCATTCTCTCCTGCAGCTTTCCCTTTAGGGACACATTCAATCAAAAATCTTGTTTCAGTTCTGTTGACTGGTGGCCAAAGGGCGGCCCCTATCGAATTGAAAGATATAGAGGGAGCTAGATGGATGTCT
Organism: Sphenodon punctatus; assembly: GCA_003113815.1. NCBI lineage: Eukaryota > Metazoa > Chordata > Lepidosauria > Sphenodontia > Sphenodontidae > Sphenodon > Sphenodon punctatus. The sequence goes on from QEPC01007949.1 coordinate 546,979, forward strand.
GGAATCTTACTGAAAATTCCAGTAAAATGTTCTTGCCATAATGTGGCAGATATATTTGGGTCTAAAGAGATTCTGCCCCAACCATTATTCACAATCTTCCAAAACTTACAATGATCTTCAGTCTAGTAGACTCTTCTAGGCTGATCCACACAGAGTGTTGGTAGGCCAGATTCTTGTGCCTTAGCAAAGTCCTATACTGACTCCTTATCACTATGAATTGTTGGAGTGAAGATGAGGATTTAGCAATTTTAATACACCTTGCACTCCTGTTGACCTGAGATTTTAACCTGCAGCAGTCAGTATCAAACCAGGGGACAAGGGAAGGCTTGTATCTCCTACCACTAACCTGGGCCAAAATTCCTTCTCTTATTTTGGTGATCATCTGAACAAACAAATTTGGTATCTTGCCCGCCTCAAATCCAGGCTTAACAGAAAGTAAATGCTCCCTGCAATCATTTATGATGGTACTTTATTAGAAAGTTTTGCAATTAGTTGCCACCCAGACATTTCAGCATGGAATTCTAGCACTATGGGTGCTAGAATATGCTAGCTCTGCGGACTGTTCATTGACCTTTGCTGGATCTATCAGTAGGGACAATAATGTTCCTATTGGGAAATGATCACTAGTACCCAAAGGTAACACTGCAAAGTCCTCACAAAGCTCAAACAACCCACTTGAAACACAGATATAATCTACTATACTTGCCTCTGTCTTGGCGACATAAGTTAAATCACCATTGGAGTCCGATTTACAACAGCCATTAAGAATCTTCAGGTCATGTTTATACAAATATGTAAGATGTTGTAAGCCAGGTGCATTTAGAGTAAACTCCCTGGATGCTCTAGGGGGTTAAAAAAAATCATCCTCCAAGTCCAGGCCCATTGTGCTGCTGATTTTACTAATGTCATTCCCTGAACGGGCATTAAAATCACCAAGTAATAGGACCAGGGCTAAAGGAAAACTAACTTCCACCATCTCCAGAAAATCCTCCAGTGCAATCCAAAACTCCAAATGCTCCAACATCCCCAGCAAAGGGGGTAAATATAGATTGATAATAATTAAACTTGATTTAGAGCCCCATGAGGCATAAATTGCTAGAGAGTTATATAGAGCATCGGGTATCAATTGAAAAGCAGTCTCTAGAGACATACTAGTAGGGGTGTGCATGTTGTTTTCAGTATTACAATAACAATAATTAAAATTGTTGTTTTTGTTATCATTATTGCAATAACGAAAATGAGAAATAATAAAAATGAAAATAGAAAAAAAAAAATCGTTTTTGAAATAAAGAGAAAAAACTGAAAAACATATTCCTGGCTACAAACTTTTTGTTTCTTATTTAATTGTGATGAAATTTGGGGTCCTTATACAACCAATGGAGGGCATTAAGTATACCAATTTGTGAAATGATTATGTAAAGGGAACAGATTCTAGAAGCAATTGAATTTTGTGACTTTAAGAAAAGCTCCATACACATTCATGGCTACACCTTCTTTGTCTTCCATCCAATTTGAATGAAACCTACGAATATCCTGTCTCTCCACAAACTTAACACACCTACCAACTGTCAGAAAAATTGAATGAAGGGTCCTGATGGTAAAAGACATTAACTTGAAAATACATTTCCAGCTGTAACATTTATATATTCCATCCTGTCTACAAGATATTTGGCAGAAATGTATAACATATCTTTCCTGTCATTGATACCAAACTACAGGATAATTTGATAAAGGGACCCAATTTTATAAGCAATTGAGATTTTCCCCTTGAAGACCATTGTTCAGATAAATAGCAGTACATGCAGTGTCAGTCAGAGGCAGGCACCTGGCATGGCAGGAGGAGAGAGGCTATAGGAGGGAGGATATGGAGCAACCTCAAAGACTGACAGACACATTCACTGACCAATTACTGCATGCTTCTAGCGTTACAGGACCAATCAGTAGTGGCTTCGAGGTGGGCATAGGGGGTGGCCCTTAGGCGGGCATAGAAGGGACATAACTGGGACTTTGGTGATAGCATCACAGAAATCAGAAGACATACACATCTAAGCTGGCCAGTTATCATCACAATAACATCCTGCAGCACTGTGACAGAGGACATAAGAGAATCTCTATTTGCACTTTCCTAAACAGATGTTTCTGACTTCCCAGTAACAAGTGAAGGAGAGATGTTGGAATGGTCACAACACAGAATAAGGATATTTGGTTGACATTTCTGCTGGCCAATTGGCATCACAAACCAATCTTATAACACAGTGTCACGTAAAAGAATCACATAAAAGGCTCCTTCTCTGCATATGCTGTGAAGGCTTATACAATTGGGACCCTTTATCACATACTTCTGATATTTTTCAGAGAATATCAAGAAAGTGTGCGATACAGCCCTGCCAAATTTCATGTACACTGGTTGGACTACAAAGATGTTACAGTCAGACATACATTTATAAGTTAATTGCTTATACCACCACGACACTTTATCCAATACTTATGAAAGTTTTCTGAGTTAGTAAATATTGGAAGGGGTGTAAACTTATTATGTTTCATCTACATTAAACATGAGGCAAAGAAGTTACACCTAAGAATATATATGAAAATTTCTGCAAAAAACCCCAATTCAACTACTTCTAAAATTGGATTCCTTTAAACAATCTTTTTGGAATTTAGTACACATAATGCCTTCCATTGGCGGTATAAACACTCCAAGTTTCAGCCACATATAGTGAAAAAAAGAGATGTTACAGCCATATATGTGTTTTACATTGAAACCAATGGAAAACGAAAATAAAAGCAAAAATGAAAACAATTTGATATTTATGAAAATAAAAATGACAGATTTAAATAATAAAAACTAAAAAATGAAAATGAAAATGACATGGGCCCCTGATGCAAACCTCTACAGACTAGCAAAAATTGCTAGACCTCCTTCAGGCCTCTCCCTAGTCCTTTGTCTTCTTTCTGGTATAGCCGATAGCCTAAATCCAGGCAATGCCATGGTATATCCCACAGCCTAAATCCAGGCAATACCATGGTTTTTAGAATTAAGTTACCATGTTTCCTGCACACCTAATATATCCTATTGACTGATAATCCTGTGAAAGGCACGTTTGTCAACCTGCAGTATTCCAAGATAGTACTGAGAACTTATTTTTCACCTTGCCTATACTTTGTCTGGATTCTAGTCAGATTCTACTGGGGTCAACTTCTTGGGACTGATCCTCATTAGAACATGGCAGAGTCTCTAAGTTTCCAATACAGACTATCCCATTGGACAGTTGGCAATCTGGCCATTCTATCAAAAGCCTGAAACCAAGGAGGCTGAGACTAAAGCTGCCTCCCCTTCTGTATTGCCCACTTCCATGTTGCTATCTACACCGAGGGTAATTTCAGATGTGACGAGCCCAGAGGCCCACCACGCTGAACCACGGACCAGGCTCCATTTTGGATCCCAGTCAGGAATCAGTCCGGCTGTCCTTTAGACGTGCCAACCTGATTCCTACCAGGGACTGGGGAGGGGGCAGCCACACAGTCCTGCCACCCCGTGTTCCCATGGCCAGCCACCCTCTGGGAGACGGGTGGGTGCAGCAGCCAATGTGGCCGCTGTGCCCAATCCTATCCTGTGGTCGGGACCATGGTCCGGGATGGGCCAAATGTAACAGACGTTACTTGGGACCCATCCCAGATTGTGGCCAATCTAACCATGATTCTGGACCTCCAAGCGGCCGGAGGTCCAGAACCGTGGTCATCTTGATCCCCACCAGTGATTCACTGTGGTGAACATCTGGCAGGGAACAAACAGATGTTACGGGATTCATGGCCACCACAAGGGATTCACTGTGGTTGACCGTGGACTTGTAATGCCTGCAATTACCCCAAGGGTGATTTCAGATGTGATGGGTTGCCCATTGACCCTGGCACGGAATCACCTTTTGGTTCCCTGCCGGAATCAAAATGGCCCATCAACAGACAAGCTGGCTGATCCCAGAGGGGAATCGGGGGAGGGGGCGGGGCTGTACGGCGTGACCTCACAGCCACGCCCCCCTCATTCCCCAGGCGGCCTGCTCTCCGGGAGACAGGTGGGTGCAGCAGCCAATGCTCTCTAGGAGACAGGCAGGCACAGCAGTCTAGACCACGGCCCAGAATTGGCAGCGATAACAGACATTACCAGCCACCGATTCCGGGCCGTGGTTCAATTAACCACATTTTCGGAGATGGTGCCAGGACCATCCTCGAAAGCGTGGTTAATTTGCTCATCGCCAGTGGTTCACCATGGTGGACAGGTGGGTGCAGCAGCCAATGCTCTCTAGGAGACAGGCAGGCACAGCAGTCTAGACCACGGCCCAGAATTGGCAGCGATAACAGACGTTACCAGCCACCGATTCCGGGCCGTGGTTCAATTAACCACATTTTCGGAGATGGTGCCAGGACCATCCTTGAAAGCATGGTTAATTTTCTCACCGCCCATGGTTCACCATGGTGAACATCTGGCGGCGAGCAAACACACATTATGCGACCATCAGCCACCACAGGAGATTGTCTGTGTTTGACCGTTATAGTGTAATGTCTGAAAACACCCATAGACTAGGGGCACAGGCCCTCACCTAATCCTGGGTGGATTCAGTCAAACTGATAGCCTGACATTCAATGTCATTGTTTCCTAACTTCTCTGGGTTCAATAATCTCACAGCTGTTAACGCCTCAAGATTGTGTACGAATCCTAATTTGGAGCAATCCTGATTAATATGAGGAGTCTGATATTCCAAATTATTCCTACTAAGTTGCTTATATATAAAGTCCAGTCATTGAATGATTCTCTCCTGATCTATAGCTGATAATGCATCAAATGAAAATATTTTTTTATCTTGGACTTCAGATTTGGAAAGGTTCTCAGCTAGACACAATGCCATCAGGTCAGATCTAATCTGGGAATCTGATGAACCCTTGTCAACAGCCATGTGACTCCTTGTGGTATCTACAGGGGTTTCTATATCTGTTATAAACTCTGTCCCTAACGGAGAGACTGGTTCTTCCATAGTTTAAAAGTTGTCCAATTCCCTGGAGCGACCCTTCTGACTGAAAGCAGTCAGAGAGATAACTAGCAGTGAAAGGTTTTTAAACTCTGTCAATAAAAACTCTCAACTTTAGTAAATGCTTCCTGGTCATAAATATCTTTCACAGTATTTCCCTATTTGAAAAACAAATAACCAATTTGCATGCGTTCCCACAGGATGATAACCAATCCACCTTGGGTATGTCAGAAATTTCTAATTTAATTCTGGTGAGTTGAAAAATATGGTGTCTAATTAGCAAAAAGCCATTAGGGAAAGGTTGAATATTAAACATCACCACCTCCTTAATCAACTGAGATTGAAGGCGCCTCCCCCTCACTGACTCATTTCTAGTATAGGCTTTGGTTGGAGCACTTGCTTCCCTGACCTTAATGTCTCTCATATTAAAAACTTTAATAGAAGGGGGCCCACCACATGAAAGTCCCCTGGATGCCTTATCTTTTTAAAGACCATCCAACTTACTGGTAATCACTTTTCATTGAGAAGAGACCCCGTGAGAATATTGCCCATATCGGAGGTGCTAGCAAATAATAATGAGACAATTTGACATATACACTAGGCTTGTAAAATATCTCCCATATCTGAAGTCTAGGGACTGCCAGGACCTAAATCTGGGGAGCCACTTTGCACACCTAGATCATCAAATGGAGCCTTATCAAGTTTATGTAGCCCACAAGTCGCAGTGTTGGGCAGAGTTGAGTTCCCAAGACGTTTAACGGGGTCAGGAGAATTCTCCAAATCAAGCAAGCAAGCAAGAAAGAAACTCTATTGGAGAGAGGGATTGAACAGTTTGATGTGGCTGGAACCTCATCAACATAAATCTTGGCCTGCTTCAGACAGGGTAAATCCGTATTGCTGGTAGGTGAGAGAGCCTGTCTGCCGCATTTTGTCTCAGTCTTCCAGGCTATCAGACAGGAATGATCGCAACCACCTTACTCAGCAATCTCACTAAGGTCCTCTGCCAGAAGAGAGGCAGACAGCTTATTCTCTTCTTCTAGGTGAACTCCTCTGTTGTCCGGCAACACTGCCCCACCAAGGTCCATAAGCACGAATAACAGCTCCACTGTCCACAGCAGGATGAAATTGGCTGCAGTGAATGGTAAACTAAATAGGAGAGCTGCTCCCCACCGACACACATCCAGCACCTAAGGGCTGCGGGCAGCCCTTAGGCACACTGCCCTTGGTGTGCACCTGTGGCGAGGCTGCAGGCCACAGCTGCAGTTTGAAGATCCCATAAGGAAATGGGACAGCATATCAGTCCGGTAGCTTCCCCAGGTAGCTTCCAATCAGTTGGGCAAATCAGTCAGCCCACGAAGAACCTGTGCTGTTCTCCCTCTCAAACTGCGTTCCCCTTCACACACCTTGATAGCCGCAGCTGCAATTTGAAGGTCCCGGCCAGAAATGGGGTGGCGTATCAGTCTGGCTTCCCCAGGTAACTTCCAAGCAGCTGGGGAAATCAATCAGCCCCCGAAGGACCTGTCAACAGCCTAGGAGTCAGAAAATAAAAATAAAGGAAAGATTCAGATGGGCAGCGGTCTCGGCAGACTCCTGGTGTCCAGTGCCATTCACCCTCTCAAACTGTGTTCCTCTTCACACAGGTCATGAGTGCTACCGAAGTGGAGTAGTTACTTAGATTTAATTAAATGGAAGTAGTTTGTTCAGTTTGCCTCAGAACATGGCCTGAGACTGGCCTGTATGCTTACAACCTAGCCCAATGAAGGTGCTAAAACAAGTACAAAGGGAGAAGATTTCTGAAAGTGGTGTGCTGATTAATTTAGCTGACAAAGGCATAACACTATACAGCGACTAGAAGCTGAAGCTGTATAAATTTAAACAGTAAGTAAGACACAGGTATTTATTTATTTATTTAAAATTTTATGTCACCTTTCTCATAAAAGCTCAAGGTGGCACTGCCTTACAATAAATAAATAAAATAATAAATTCTTACAATAGATGAAAAAAATCCCCTTAACCCCTTCACCGCTCCACTAACCCGCACACCCAATCCCACCCAGCCTTATCCCTGCCTGCCAAACACCTGGACAAATAGAAAGGTCTTACATTGTTTCCTGAAGATTAACAGGCTCGGGCTTAGATGAAGCTCCAAGGGGAGGGAGTCCCATAATCCTGGGGCAGCCACTGAGAATGGTAGGTAGTAACTTATTGCTTGGTGAATGATGTGCCCACTACATAAGATCTTCCTTTCACTATTAGGTGTATTTCACAATATATGCTATAGCACAGTAAGAAATTATAGATCTGATGAAGAAATTAATAGGTAAAATTCTATGGTCCATTCTGTGCAGCAGGTCAGATTAGATTATCATAATAATCCCTTCTGCTTGTAAAACCTATACATGTTTTAAAGGTCATGGAAGGATTCATTGTTTCAGTGGAAGAAAATAAAAATTAGAATATAAAACCTTTATAGATATCACATAAATGTGGAGGGCAGAAACGTTTTAAAGAGACCTTAAAACAGAATTTACATAAAACTAATATTTCTGATTTGGTCTTGTAGTCGCCTTATAACTGTAGGTGTACAAGAATTGGAGGGAAATCCTGTTCATCATTTGGAAGTACATCAGAACCCAAAATAGCAGTCTACTTACTTAATGCAATCAGGTTTCTGGCTGTGTGACAAATGTAGCAAAGTCTGTTTGTTGCAAATTGGGTTATGGCACCACCTGAAGACTCACTAGTATTGGGGGGATTATTGACATTATCCCCATACCTGAGGGGTAGGATTCAACCTTCCCAATGGAAAGATGAAACGCTAGTTATGATATATTTGATGTATTGATAAATTGTACAATGCAGTGTACTGACCCTAAGACCAATTGAACCATTTCCATTGATTGTTTTATTTATTTATTTATTTATTTATTTACATTTATAGCACTGAAAAACTGAGCTCAGGTAAGGGAGCAGAAGTGAGTAGGCCTGAAATGAGCAATTGTAGCAAAAGTTGTTTCCATGGGAAACAGATCATTTGTCTTCACTCGCACTACTAACACTATGGTATATAATATATACTGACTAAGTAGTGTAAAAGTGATGTAACACTGCTAAAAATGGTGTAAAACTGCCCCCAAAATTGCAGAAAGTGGTGTAAATTGATGCAAAATATTGGAAATAGATGAATAGACAAAAATAATAAAGATACTGGAAAATGACAGAAATTAATGGAAAATGACAGAAATTGGCAGGTACCAATCTCAACAACAGCGGAAGTGTAGAATCAAATGAATAGTGAGGAAATACCAATGAACAGTCACAAGTGCTCCTGAAAGGTAGATATTTCTGGATGTACGGGAACACTTGCTCTCACCTCAGCACTAGAGATGAGGGTATGCACACAGGAATAGGGGACAGATCCATGGCACAGATCCATATTCTGGATCCTCCTTTTCCTAAGCATCCTCCTTAAGCAACTCCACCTCTGTGGTCCTCAGAGTTTGTACTAATATTCAAAGTGCCCCCTGAGCAGGAAAAGGTTCTGAATTATTTTAGTAAATGTTCGGAATGATTTTAGTACAAGTATATACATATTTTCAATTTAATTTACAATATACTTAAGCCAAATGCTTTTTATGGGTATCTATGGGCCATGGTTATCCTACTGAGTTTGGCTTCCACTTGCCTCTGAATTTTTGTAATTTGTGCACCACAATGACTGTCCCGCTGTTCAAGGAAACAAATAAGTAGCATGAGCACCATCTTGCATCTTAGGCTTTGTTGCGACTTGATGATTTCAATATGTGGCAGTATGTGGAATTTACTATGTAGTAGCTACTACATAGTGTCTTATCTCTTATTACATCTTACATGGAGTGTAGCAGGGAGCAGTCCTGTGTGGCTGCTGCCCCTTTAAGAAGGGGCTGAGGGCACCAGCCAGTGGACTGTGTATAAACCTGCCTGAGGAGGACACAGACTAAGAAACCCTGACACAGAGTGGGCAGGCTTCTGGCCCTTTAAGGCTCAGGAGGGGAAGCCTGGACATGCCCACTCTGCCTGTATAAGAGACTGCAGGACTGAGACAGAAAGCAGTCTCTGCCTGGGAGCTGCCTGGGAGGGACCATATCTCCCTGACAAAGCCCTCCCACTCTATGCTCTCCAGGGTGCTGAAGGCTGGAGAACCAGAGTGGAACCCGGCAAGTACTGGGAAAGGCTGTGCCCAGGAGGCAACCTCATGCCTGGGAAAGACTTGGCTAGAACCTGGGGCTTTGAGGCCTGGCTGGATGGACTTTGGGGGTTGATGTTCTATGTTGTTCCTGCACTGTGGAGAGACTGACCTGGACCTGCATGGTGGAGGCGACTGAGCCGACATTCCCAGGGATGGTGGACACTGTGTCCAATAAAGACTATTGACTGACTGATACCCTCTGGACTTTGCCTGAGTTGGTCCTACAGGAGGGCACCCCCTTCCTCAGAGGGGGATTCAGCTGAGGCTAGGGCTGAATAGGAATTAGGCATAGCCTATTCATTAGTTTGCTAATTTCCCAGAGACACACCAGTGCCCGCGTGTGGCCCTGGGAAGACTCCCTGCTACATGGAGCATGAGACATGATACTCTAATTGTGATTTCTTGGAAACCATGCCTCTATATGAAACATCACTGACAGATGGAAAGCACTGGGCAGCATGTCACTGTGACATTCCTGAAGGATTATGAGTCAGGGAGTTTACTGCAAACTTTATACATGGCAATATTAAATGGTACATTTTCTACATGACCTCATAGCCCTTTCATGGATACTAGTGTAGCCTAGTAGATAACCTGCTGGACGTGGACCTGGGAGACAAAGGCTCAAATCCCAGCTTAGCTGTGAACTCACTGGATCACCTTGGGCAAGTCACTGCATGCAACCACATGAGCTGTGGAGGGCCCAATTCCTGCATGCCCCTGTGGCAGGCAAGCACAGCCAGCCACCACACTGCAGGGCCAGCCTGGGAAGCTGGGCAAAAGGTCAAACACACACACACACACACACACACACACATATATCCTGTGGGGCAGTCGGAAGGGTGAGCTGCTGTCAGACACATGAGCAGGTGTCCAGTCCTGTCCCGCCTCCCTCCTCTGGCCAGACCAACATCCCGCCCCCGGCTGTGACATGCCTGCATCACAAAGCATCATATTGGACCTTGCAACGCAGTGGGGCAGACAGGGTCCAGGCACACAGTCTATCACACCTTTGGCATCCTTACCCCATCTTGGGTATGGATGTTTTCCTAGCATGCAGCATGTAGCAGCCAGCTACTCACCTCTGAGTGCAGTGGGGGGAACATCTGGTGACTACCAGGTACACAATGCAATGCATCACTAGTAAGCCTGCCCAGAGTGGGGTGAGGCAATGTGCAGTAAGTGCATCTTGTGGCTCCATCCACTGTCTCCTGGAGATAGCTCCCCATCTGAAACGGGAAATGTATGTGTTCTTCTCCGCTGCCTTGTCCATCCTAGATTGTAAGACCCTTGTACAGATTGTATAGATCTGTCTCTAATTACAACCATTCAGCACCAGGCACATTGCATATTACTATATAAGTAATAATACCATATTATAGCTACTTCAAGTTCTCACTAACACACACATCATATCTGAAGACTCATGTTATTGCATAACAACTCTGGAGATGGTATATGGTTCTCTATCCATCAAGTGACATCTGAACAAGGCCCAAGTTCCCCTAAAATATCTTAGGCTTTTCTTCTGATAAGAGGGGAATTACAGAGTGCGTTTAATTTGAGATTTGATTACATTCTATAGGGGGAAAGGCCATTTTGTTTAGTCCATTGATAAGACGTGCTTTTCAATCCTTAGTGCTGCAGCACTGAATTTTATACTTTTATTGAAGTAATTTAATGGCCATGTCTTTATCAGAACAATCTCACCAAAGCCTTGTGAAATGTAATGCTAAAAGTATGTATTTGTTATACATGACAGCCAGCAATTTGCAAGCTGTTTCTAAGTGACATTTTGCATAATAAAGCTTTATTCTGTCATTTACTATTTGTTCCTTTTTTGATACAGACGTTACTGCAGAATGGCTCCAAGCAGGTCTGTTCAAAGTATTTTAAAAGGTTTTTATATGCTCTGTAGAAAGCAGCCATAATGTAAACCATTACCATCAACCTCCTTTTTAATCACGAGATTACTATCTTTTGGAGGGTGCTTTGTGTTTGGGCAGGGAAAATGCTTTTCTAAAGGTAACCAACAATTTTTGGTTATTTTACAAGCATATTTAACTGAGTAACACTTCCTTTTACATTGAAAGACAACACATAATTCCTGTTTTTCTTTGGAATGTCTATATTTTGGCAAAATCTTCTAAAGAAAGGGGTTCATTTGTAGTGTTAGAAATCCAATAGGTATACTACAGCATATTGCAGCTGGCACCATGGTTTCTATTATAAACAACCAGGTGCTGATGTGCAAAACAGCCCTTTAAGGCATTCTTTTTTGTCATTTTCAGACAAATTAGTATTCATTTCCCTCATGCCAATGTGATTTCTCCAGTCTTGTCACCGTATGACATAATTATACTGTAAGTAACCACATACTATCAATTTTTGCAAAGGCATGTTTTATACTGATGAAATTTGATGATCTGGAAATATTTCATTAGAGGATGTATATTAATAAACCTCATGGTTTGGAAGGAGAAGCAAGTGAATTGTGATTCCCGATTGACTGCCAGCTGTGCAAGCTGCAAATGCAAAAACTTCCTCATATTATGTTTGCCTCTTCTCCCTCCACCTTATTTGTATTATCTGCTTGAAAGATCAACTTTGATCCTAAAATAACTTGCACAGGCAGAGACCCAGACTTAGGCTGCATTCACACGAGACCTCATATGTATTACAGAGACCTGGCTGGACAATGAGTCGGGGCTGATATTGGCTAACCTTGTTCCAGCCGGGTACTCTGTGCAGCACCAGCCCAGATCAGAGGGGCGGAGAGGCGGTGTAGCTGTTGTTTTTAAGGACACTTGGTCTGTGAGGTGGTATCCTGTGTAGACCATCTTGGGCCTGGAGGGGGTCCACCTTGTGATCAATTTGGCAGGAGGCAGATTAGGGATGCTTTTGGCATACTGCACATCTACCTGTACTGCGGCATCCCTACACGCTCTAGTGGAATTGGTATTGGAGGTGGTCTTGCAGTCCCCGAAGACTTTGGTCCTGGAGGACTTCAATATCCACATCGATGACAATTTAGGGGGAACAGAGTATGAGTTCATGGACGACATGACAACCATGGGACTGTCTCAGAGGGTTAAGGACCTGACACATGAGGAGGGATATACCAATGACTTGATGTTCTGCACCGGCCTTTAGGCAGGGGATCCAGTGGGGGGATGTAGTAGCTTTACCCCTGTCATGGATGGATCATTATCTTCTCCAGACCAGTCTCCTGGTGCATGTCTGCCCCTGGAAAGGTGCAGGACTGGTTTGTTGGGTCCGCCCCCGGAGACTTATGGAACCAGAGAGGTTCCGGAATGCTTTAGGGGAAATGCCTTCTGACCTTGATGATCGTTCACTTGATGACTTCGTTGCCTTCTGGATCAGCTTGTTGGCTGAGACTATCAACCAAATGGCTCCCAAGCATCCGCTTCCACAAAGCCGATGGCGGGTGTCACCAGGGTTCACGGAGGACCTGCGCTGGATGAAGCAAGATGGATGGCAGTTGGAGTGACGGTGGCACCGAACTCGTGCTGAAGCTGACCAATTACAGCATAAAGCTAGTTTAAGAGCTTATGCTGTTGCAGTGCGGGCAGCAAAGAAAGAGTTCTTTGCTGCCCTCATTGCATTTGCAAAGTCACGTCCAGCAGAGCTTTTCCAGGTGGTGCAGAGGCTGGTCAGTCCAGCCTCTCTCTGCCTGGAACTGGAATTTTCCAGTGCCTGCTGTGACATGTTTGCTGACTTTTTTGTGAATAAAATCACCCAGATTCACCATGACCTCGATGCTGCACTTAGGACAGTGGGTGAATCAGAGGTACGGGAAGCCCACCATGTCTGTTGTTGTGGGATCAGTCTCAGTGGGTATCTCCCGCTGACATGGTGGCTGTCCTTGGGACTGTTCGGGCCACCTGTTGTGAATTATATCCTTGCCTATCCTGGCTGGTTAAGACCAGCCAGGAGACACTAGGGCCATTGCTGGTGGGGGTGGTCAATGCCTCCCTTAGGGAGGGCAGGGTGCTGAGCCGTCTCACAGAGGCGGTGGTGCAGCCTCTTCTCAAGAAGTCATCTTTGAACATTGACTCCCTGGCCAGCTATTGGCCAGTCTCTAACCTTCTCTTTGGGAAGGTTATTGAATGGGTGGTGGACCGGCAGTTACAGGGGTATCTGGACCGGGTCGGTTTTCTTGATCCCTCGCAGTCTGGTTTTTGCCCTGGGTTTGGCATGGAGACTGCACTTGTGGCCTTGGTCGATGGCCTACACCATGAATTGGATCAGGGCAGATCCCCAATTTTGATCTTACTGGATCTGTTGGTGGCATTTGATACCATTGATCATGAGATGTTGGTGGCAAGACTGCAGGACCAGGTCGGGGTGAGTGGAATTATTCTTGAATGGTTCCTCTCCTTCCTGACAGGAAGAACTCAGCGGGTGGTTCTCGGGGAATGTATGTCATCCCCCCAGAATCTCATGTGTGGAGTCCTGCAGGGTTCTATTCTGTCACCTCTCCAGTTCCACGTGTATTTGCAACCTTTGGGTGAGGTCATGAGAGGGTTCTGCATGTGATGTCATCAGTATGCCGATGATACACAACTCTACCTCTCGTTTTCTGGAGACCCAGGCCTGGCAGTCTCGGTGCTTACCCGGTGCCTGGCAGCTGTGGGGGACTGAATGAGGACAAACCATCTGAGGCTGAATCCTGACAAGATGGAGGTGATGTTGGTGGGTATGGCTGGGATGGTGGTGGCTCCCATCATAGGTGGGATCTGCCCCCCCCCCCGGCTGCTCAGGTTCATAGTCTGGGGGTGCTCCTCAACATGCAGCTCCACCTGGATTGTCAGGTGGAAGTTGTGGTGAGGGGAGCATTTCACCAATTACATCTGGTGCAACAGCTGCAGCCGTGTGTCTCGGGCTCGGATCTAGCCACCATCATCCATGCTTTCATTACCGCTCAACTAGACTCTTGTAATGCACTCTTCATGGGGCTACCCTTGATGATGGTCCAGAGGTTGCAGCTGGTGCAGAATTCAACGGCTCGTCTCCTAATGGGGACGGGCCACCGCGAGTACATTACATCTGTACTCCGTACACTACACTGGCTGCCTATTGTCTTCCAGGCCCAATTCAAGCTGTTGGTTATGACCTATAAAGCCCTAAATGGCTTGGGTTTTGCTTACCTGTGAGATCGCCTCAGGCCCCAGATAATTCTGCAGCCCTTGCGGTCGGCCAGGGGTGCCTGACTTGACGTCCCCCCGGGTATGCTGGGTGGCGACGGCAGAGAGGGCTTTCTTGGTGGCCGCACCTTGGCTGTGGAACTCCCTCCCATTGGAAGCCCATCTATCCCTGGACCTCCCCTCTTTCTGTAGATGTTGTAACACCTGGTTGTTCCACCGGGCCTTCAGGGAGGGGGGTGGGTAGGTTGAGGGGAGGGGGTTTATTTTGCCTTAACTGCTGCCAAATTTTGTGATGTATATTTTATGTATTTTAGATGGTTTTATTGATTATTGTTTTTATGTTGTGTGCCACTCCAAGCTGCCAGTGTGCATTAGGATGTGGGATACACATTTTTGTATAAATACAAAAATAAATTAAAGCGACCAAGCCTCTACAGGAAGGGCAGTGTATAAATGTAAATTCATTAATTAAATAAAATAAAACAAAACACAAATTACTTCCCCCACATTTTTTTTGCTCATGTAAATTACTTAAAGCACAAGATCCTCTGTAAGTCCTAAATCACCCACAATTGATGAGCTGCAAACCCAGGTCTAACAAATTAAGCTAAGACCCACCTACACATTGCTGATAATGTGTAAAGGACAATTCACTTTTATTGCCCTTTCTTACTCCTCCACTGTCATAGAAATGTGTTTTCGGGGACATTCTGTGTGGACATCACACACACTCCCACCTCAAGTCATTTACTTTAGGCAGCATTGCCAGTGAACAATGATCAAAGTGCGCTGGTTCACCTCCAAGGCTGGTGCTGGTGCTGGTGCTCTCAGCGTTTATCTCCATCTCCTCCATGTAACAAATGCTTCCCAACTCATGAGGAGATAACAACCACTCAGAATGATGGGCTTGTTAGAAGCTTGAAGGGGATAATGTGCGGCAAGATTTAATGTGGGGGAGGCAGAGTTGGCAGCACCTTTAAGGATGAAAAAGTGCAACAGTTCTCTTGCATAGGTAATTAAAGAGCCACGAGAAAAGGCATAACTAAGGCCACCTTCAGTCATTCCCCCTTACCACCACCACCCCTGCACACATATTCTGGCTGCAGGGGGTAATGCCTAGCCAGAATATGCTCTGGGATCAGCCAGTCTGAAAGGTTTCCACCCCCCTCCCATGACATTGCCGGAAGACATGCGCATGGTTGCTGACTGGCCGATCCCCGCGCATATTCTGGCTCCACATCCCCCCCCACAGCCAGAATATGCATTGGGGGAGGGGGGATGTCTGAAAGTGACCATAGTTAAACACATGCAACCGAGACAACTTAATGTACATGAATGTATCCTTCTCTCTCCCTATGTTCCACTCTCCCTTGTTTCTCTTCCCTTGTCTTCCCTAGATTGTAAGTCCCTCAGGGTAAGGACCCATCTCTAATTAAGGATGGACAACCCTCGGGTAAGGTGGAGACAGAGTAGATCCAGCTCCACTTGTGGTGCTCCAGAACGTCTCAGAGCACTGCAAACAGAGCGGGTCACCCAAACCCGGCGCACCAGCCAGAGGCAGAACAGCAGTCCATCTACTTGCAGATGGGCTGCTGCAGTTCCACTTCAGGCCAGGATTTCCCCTGGCATAACCACAGAGCTATAGGCAGTAGCCTAGAGCAGCTGGCAATTCACCCGCACCTCTATGGTGTGGTGGACAGGGGGCACTGCGCAAGCAGACTGTGGGCTGCTGCCATCTCCATTTAAACCTGCTGTAGAAGACCGGGAGGTGGCCACTCCCGGGTACATCTAAAACTACCCAATGTCTCCTTCTTTGGGTAGTCATTCACACCAGTGAAAATTGGGTTTAGCACATTATCAAATCAGGACCTGAATCTACTTTGGGTTTCCTTTGCATTGGAACAAATGGATGTATGTGTCTGGGGCCACTATGGCCCTTTTCACACAGACACTCTATCACTGATAAAATGGATGTTAGATTTTATTATACATGTTTCAGGGCACCCATAGAGCACACCTGAAGCCCTGAAACATGTATAATAAAATGTAAAATCCATTTTATAGGGGTGTGGACCAGGGACAATGTAGGTTTTCAATTTTTGTTATCATTTTTGTTATTAAAATGTGTCATTTTTGTTTTTGTTAATAATGAAATGTTGTTTTTCATTATTGTTGTCATTACCAGTATCCATATCAGTACCAATTTCATACGAAGATTTTATTTTTGGTATTAGTATCAATTTCATGTGCCAATGAAGAACTTTGTCAGAAGCTGAACTCCTTCCCCTTCTCTTTGTGATACAGAAATGCACACAATAATATATACTGTACACAATATGTAGTTTTATTTATATAATATATACAGAATCTACGCTAAACCTAACTTATGTATAATACAAAATGTTCCTATCCTATAATCCTAATATATATAATAAAACAGCCTAGTATCTAAATATCAAACTATATATATATTAGTATATTTGTATTTGTATTTGTATTTGTATATATATATATATATCCTATAATCCTAATATATATAATAAAACAGCCTAGTATCTAAATATCAAATAACAAATATACTAATATATATATATATATATTGATTTTGTTATAGACTGGCAGGTGTCACAAATAACAAATATACTAATATCTATATCTATATCTATATATATATATATTAGTATATTTGTTATATATATATATATATATATATATATATATATATATTGTTATTTGATATTTAGATACTAGGCTGGGATCTGCTTGTGCTGCTCATTGGCCAGAGATACATCCATCAGGTCCTTCCCCTCAAGGTTTAAGAGTTCAACACTGTTTCTGGCTCATAGATGTCTGCTCCTTCCTCCCCTCTCCACATTTCCCTCTAAAAAACACCTGCCAGTCTATAACAAAATCAATAACAACTTTTGTTATAGTTTTTGATTTTGTTATTATTTTTTGTAGTTTTTGTTATTGCAATAACGAAAACGACAATTTTCATTATTGGTATAACGAAAATGACATGCACACCCCTAGCAGTGTTAGAGTGTCTGTGTGGAAAGGGCCTATAAATCAGTCCCATAGCTTGGAAAATTACATGTTTACCCTGTATTAGTCAGGGATGGGCAAACAGAACTGAGTTTGGAAATTCGGTTCGGTTCAGTTCAGAAATTTGGTGCGGTTCGGTCGACCGAACTATTCGAGTTCGATCCGAACTCCGATCTTCCGAACAAAGTTCAGAAATTCAAACCCCATTGAACTAAATGGAATATTATATTTTAGGGATGGGCGAACAGAGCCAAGTTTGGAAATTTGGTTCGGTTCGAAAATCGAGTTCGGTTCAGAAGTTTGGTTTGGTCGACCGAACTGGTCGAGTTCGCTCCGAACTCTGAACTTCCAAACCACGTTCACCCATCCCTAATTAGTAATGCATCATTTATATCATCACTTACTTCATCAAGGCACGTATCCAAAAACAAAAGGAATGGGAGGCCAAAGAATAATATGTTAACTGCAAGAATGCTGTATTGCTCTAAACCACTTACTCTGAAGTAATCCATTGATGTGAGTTTGTTGTAATGTGTTGGGTTTAGCTGTAATACAGGGACCACCATTTGCATTCCTAGAATGTAGTCTACTGTCAAACAAATATTGCTCTGTTAATACTCCTGTTCAAACAATAACTTGTCTCTGTTTTATTATGGAAAATTTAAGTCACTTTCATTTTCTGATACAGGCAGGGGTCCAAATCCCTTTTAGCTAGTTTGCATTTCCCAAGCTAATGTAATTTTAAAATTATTTTCCAGCCTTTCAATCAAATATGTATCTCTTGGCTATTCAGTCAAATGTATACCAATTTGCAATTTTGGCAATAGGAGGAAAGGCCATTTTTTAATATTTATGAAAATCACTAGATAAAAACATGCATTTAGAAAAAAGAAATGAATGACAAGTAGGAAAACAAATCCAAATGTAAAATTCTTTAATTACCCAAAACTGTTATAGGACTATTTGTGTATATGTGCTAGAGGATCCAGTTATTGAAATTTTACTATACATTGCAGTAGATAGTGAATGAAATTTAAATTTGAGACTGTGTTCTGTTGCTGTAGCTTATAATTCTCATGCTAGGCAGATTTCTATGGAGCATGTCATGGTAATATCTGGGTGAACTATGTACAAGATAATCATCTTCTGGGCCACAAAGTGAGACTTACAAAGTTATAACAAATAAGGTTGTGGCCTGAGGTGTAGGTACTTATCAGTAGAAGAGACAGTTTGCTTAACTTATAAATAGAAAGTACCTATGTATTTGTTTCATTGTAACTCTTTTTAGAGTTAAAGTCTAGTGGAGAATTAGAAAAATGAGAAGTTTACTAAATTGATCAGGCTGACAAATTAGAGTACATACTCTTATGTGGTAGGAGAAGAGAACCCATTTTTGTATATAACTCCAGCCACTGATTTTCCTAGTTCTGATATAAACTTAAAATCATGACATCACTAGAACAAAATGCATACCCTCCTAAAGTACCTCTACAGCCCAGTGCTGTAAAGGGTTTCATTATCGTGTAGCACCTTCCCAGCAATGTATGGTTTGTACTGGGTTCAGCAGACAAGTTAGTGGGTAATTATTAGCATCTTTAATCGTTATAATAATCACCTTTAATCCAACCTAGAGCTGCCTAGGTGGGTGCTCTTAGTATTGTTTGTTGCTGGGAGTGGGGATTAGGGTGGGAGGAGAACTGCAGCACCTTTTTTCACTTTAACAAACTTGAGACAAGAATTGCTTTCATAGAACAAAGAAAGTTAACACCCAAGCAGGAGGGAGCTGTGTGCCTGGGATCAAAAGATATGCAAAAGATCTGTATTCATACCTTTAGAAAATTGCCATGTTTGTTCCCTCCATCTCTTAGGTGCTTCAACAAATCCATATGGGGCATCTTTAGAAATAACATCGATGAGTGTTTGAATGTGTGTTCTGACGTCAACATGAACACTGGCAAGCTCAACAGGTATTCCACGGGTAGACAAATTATTGTTGGGATTGTTATGGTGCTTACATGCAAAGACCAAACACATGCTTAGGGATGTTGACACCTGATCTCTGTTACTTCTAAAGATGCCCATGGACACCATGAGACAAATCAGAAGCCCTGACAGCTGAAGTGATTATTTGGGTTATCATGGACTACATTGTAGAATTTGTGTGTGTGTGTGAAAGAGAGATCTTCACAAGTAAAGGAACATCTGAAACTACCCCTTACCTATCCCACTCAGTGAAGAATGCAGAAGAAAACTTTTTAAAAAATCTGCCCACCATAAACTATAGTATTTTAATCTTAAATGAGCATTACACATAGGCCACAAAATGGCCAGAGGTGAATCTATATAATTTTGGCATTGGATGTGTCATTAACCAGTACAGCAAATGGCTTCAGAAATGTCTATGTAACAGGGTGGCTGTCCCCGGTGGTAAGTATTGTCAGGATCAGGCCCCAAATCAATAGTCTCAAGGGGAATTAACTTGTATAGTCTTTAGTAGGCTTCCATACACAGCTCTCAGAGTCTATCTAATGCCAGGCACACAACCCCTCAGGCAACCAAGTCCTGACTAGCCCCAGTTGAATTAGATCCTTCAGATGGGCTCTTCACAGTTCAGAGCTAGGAGCAATCCTCCCAGGCTTACAAGGGTTTCAGACTCTCAAGTAGTCCTCTGCAGTAAGGGTTCAACATCTGAGGGGAATCTTCCAAGGAGTTCCTCTCTCCAGCCTCCAACACATTGAGCTCTGGTCCAGCTTTTTACTCTGTTGGGCTGGCTTCACCATGTCCAGCTCACAGCTGCTTTTAGACAAACACTGTCCCCTCAATCAATAAATGCCTGCAACCACATTAGTGCAGTCCTCAGGCTGGTGGTACTGTAGCTTGCAGGGGCTCTGCCCTGTGACAGTCTATTATGCATAACAGAAGATAAGCTATATGATGCTTATGAAACCTCCTTGGGGGCTTGTGTGTGTGGGGTTTTTTTTCTTTTTGCTAAACTAAACATGCATGTATTAGCAAGTTCTGAACCCTAACTTGCCCTATCTTAATTTCTGTGCCTAAAATAAGCTTGTTTTGTGTACTGTCTGCTGTTATGAAATCTGCTTCCATCTGCCTTCTTTGGATCACGTTGTTCTTGATAGGAAGGGTGCAGTGTTTTAAAACCAACATGCAGATGGTGCTGAACGACCTAGGACAGAGGTGTGGAACCGTTTCCCTCCCGGGGGCCACTTTGAAAGCTTGCACAAGCACCAAGGGCCACACAGAAGTTGAGGCTTGAGGGATGCACTCAAGAAAAGGAAGGCCGAAATCATGGATCTGTGCCATGGAACTGTCCCCTATTCTTGTTTGCATGACCTCATCTCTGCTCCCTTCCCTTGAACTCAATTTTTCAGTGATTGGAGGTAAGAAATGGATCCAAGGGCCAGATCCATGAAGTGGAAAGGGGCCACATAAAAACTTGCTGCAGGCCGCATTTGGTCCTTAGGCCTGAGGTTCCCCACCCCTGGCCTAGGAGGTCTCGCTAGGAAACAGAAGTGAAGGTAAACTTGGATTGTATGGGATCAATACTTGGGAGACGCAGGCCAGTGGCTATATTTATGCTGGGACCTCTTTCCTTTTATTTTTTCTTAACCTGGAGCAACAAATAATAGAGGCAGGTGAAGAATCTCATGTAAATGCAGCCAGAATCTCTGGTGGAGCAGGGTTTTCTCAGAAGGTGTTCCCAGTGAAGAAGGTACATTCAAGGGATGTTGCTCCAATCCAGAGACAAAGCTAATACCTCTAAGTAATGATGAAGGTGTCAGTAGGGCAACTGAAAGATAGCATGAGACAGTGACAAGAACCTACTTGTTACAGGGTTCTACTATGTTCCTCCTTATCTACCTACCCACTTATATTCCAATTCAAGTCCTAACATCACAATCCTCAAGCCTTGTATTTCAGCATACTCTTATTGACTTTAGTGAGGCCGCGTTCACATGAGATGTTTAGCATAACAAAAAGCACTTCCCCGACCTTACTAGTAAATGTGTGTAAGATTTATGTTACAGGATGCACTGGGTATAATGCGGGTGAAGTTTAAACATTAAGATGGAACTTAGAGGTTTGACAATCAATTGATCTCCTGCATTGGCGGTATCACGTGAAGGGATTCATCCATATATCAATCAGCCACAATTGCTGTGAATGGGGATAGAGATGGTTTCTCTCCAAGGGGATGAATTCCCACTTTCTACCTGATGGGGACATTGTATTCTTGATTTAAAAAAAATGTATGAAGATGAGACACCTATTATTGGTCTGGAAAATACCCGGGTTAAATTTTGAAGCAGTAGGGACACTGACAAAATGGGGCAACACAAACCCCCTTAACAAAGGGTATTTTCAGACATTACGAGATCACAGTGAACCACGGTGAATACCCACCTGTGGTCACTGTGCCTCGAACATCTGTTTGGCAGCCGCCAGATGTTCGCCACGGTCAATCTACACAAGGGGTCAATTTGAACCACGTTTCCAGGGCTAGCCAGGGGAATGTCCTGGGAAGTGTGGTCAAACAGACCACTGGCAGGGACCAAAAAAAAGTAACATCTGGCCGCTCGCCACGGCCCGGGATCACCGGCGGGATCCCGGCCGTGGCACATTCGGCCGGACGCAGCGGCCGCATTGGCCCCACCGCCCGCCCGTCTCCTTGGAGGGCGGGTGACGGGGTGCGTGGAAGGGGCGGGGCCGTGCGGCCGCACGTTGCACCGCATGGCTCCGCCCCCTCCCGGATTCCCCACCAGGATCCCCCTGGCACGTCTGATATGGCGTGATGGGGTGACCCCGGCGGGGAACGAATGGGTTGATTTCGGTACGGGGCCAACGGGCCCCGTAACGTCTGAAATCACCCAAAGAGTACCCTTTGGAGAAGAATCTTGTGTGGTCTCATCCGAATGAACCATGAGACTACTTGGGAATAAATGACTTGAGGACTGCAGTCTGATTTGCTGTTCAGTTTGATATGCATGCAAGGGTTTTATTTTCTTGAGAACTTACACCTCCTTATTTTTATGCATATTTGTTCATCATTTAGGCTCCTCTTGCTGCTCATTGACATTTTACAGTGTCCATGTGAGGTGCAGACAGGGAGCAGTGGGCACAGAATCAGTTGCACAGCTGTATAGGCAGCTGTGGCTTTTGTTTTTGCATATCTGGATTACCTGTCAACCTGCACCATCTGCAATGGCGTATGCATTCTTTTAAGGTGAAGCTAAGTGTAAGCTCTGTGAAACTAAGACTGCTAAAACTGCACAGTTTGCAGAAAATAACCTTTTATGCCCTTTAGATTGTCAGCAAACTGGGAGTTTCAAAGAGGCGGCAACCACAGTGAAAGAGAATAGAAAATAAAAGAAACATGAATTCCTTTAGAAACAGTCTTATTCTTAACTTTTCCTAGTGGCCATTAACCTTCACTGCGTGATAGCATTAAAGAAAATGTCTAGAACATTTTTTCTTTGTATGGGCCAAACATTTATCTGTGTGGTTAAGCTAAGACAGGCAGGAGTCATGCCATTATAACAACAAAGGAGTAAAACAGAACTAAACTTTTTGAGAAAGTCAGTTGGATTTGGCACAAAGCAATTGCTTCCACTGTCAGCAGGAATAAAATGCCTAACTAGTGCAAATCATAAACGGTTATAATGTATTCATGAAAAAGGCAGCATAAATTACATGGAAATGAGGCCACACCTCTATGAAGCTTCCATTTCCATTTGAAACTACAGAAGCTGAAGCACTAAGTACACTGCTAAGCAGCTCTTGTGCAATGCTGAGAATTACGCAGAGTAACATTTACAATAAACATTAAACCTTCGTGCTTCCATAACTCATGGCAAAAACAGCTTATTTCCTTCCAAAAATACAGCAATAACGTTTATAAGATAAGTAACTTGAAGTTATTTTGTGATAGCAGTCTTTAAACCTATTCAGAAGTATATGATGCATGATGAATTTCTCTGCATTTTAAGCTGCCAAGACAAGAATGATAGCTTTAAGTTGTTATTGATTTTTTCCCCCAAATAATTTCAATTATAAGGACATTCTCGGGGGTATAAAATTCTGTAGTAGGAACTATATGGCTACTTATAAGTTCCTTCTCCTTTCTTCTTTCTCACTTGACTGAGGCAAAAAAATGGGAGTGGGTAAGATATGGGATGGTGTTTTATCATTGGGCCTCCAGGCCCAACACGCTGAAACCCGGACCAGGGTGAAGCCAGCCATCCTTTAGATGTCCCGGCTTCATCACGCAGGGGAATCTTGGAGGGGGTGGGGCAGTGTGACATGCAGTCACATGGCCCCGCCCCCCGCGCTCCCACGTCAGCTGCACGTCACACCACCCACCCCCTCCAAGATCCCGTACCTCAGTCCAGACCACACTCAGGAATGGGGCAAGGTAACATATGTTACATTTACCCGTTTCCTAATTGTGGTTCCGTTAACAACGGTTCTGGAGGTGAGGCTGACCTCACCTCCAAAACCATGGTTAACTTTGAACCCCGCCAGGAATTCACCGTGGTCAAACAGACGTGCCACCCATCACAGCCACCACACTGGATCCACTGTGATCCAGTTTGGTTGTCTGTGATGGCGTCACGTCTGAAATTACCCATTGTTTGTACTGTGGGGGTAGGTGGGCGGGGACTTCCTTGAGCAAGAGCCAAGAGAGTGGGAGTGGGTGGGATGAAAAGAGGTGTGGTCAATTGTGTTCTATTGCTTAGTTTTATTTCATTATAGGTAGGGAGAGGACTGCACGTTGGTTGTATTATGGGATTAACATTATCTAGTTGTATTTATCTTTATATGTTGTAAAGTGCCCTGAGTCTTGAAAAGAGATTATTCATTATTATTATTCATTATTATTATTATTATTGCACCAGCATGTATTTGACACTGGACAATTAATAATTATAATAAATAAAATCACATAGTACAAAACCACCAGTGGATTCTTGTATATGGTAAGCATAATTTTCTGCAAGTGGACAACAAATTTTTAAAAAATACTTTTGTCTTTTAATGGGGGAGAAAAAAGTCTTGCATGAATGTAGCCAGAAGAAGGAAATTCAGGATTTCTTCTAGTCTCATTTGTGCTTTCAAGAGCCTACCTGGCACTAAACAGTCAGAATCATGCCCCCCATGAGTGAGAAAACATCATGTAAAATCATACGGTCTGATTCTGATTGGACACTTTTATTTTTCCTGGAGTGACTCCTTTGATTTGAATAGAAATACTCTGAATTTACACTTGTGCAAATAAGAACCACATCCAGATCGACAGATCTGAATATGTTACTTAATGACAATAATAAAGTGCCACACATAAGTAGGAACTATAGACTGCAATAATAAGTGGTTTATTTGATAAAGGAAGTCAACAAAGTAGTCTTGTGCCAGTTCATCCAGTATTTAATTTTCTCAAATTGGATTATTTGCCATTTATGCTTCTTGTTACTGAATGACTTAGTTAATCCCCTGAGCAAATTTAAGGTCATGGCCCTCATATTTTTTTTGTTCCTCATAAATACTTTTTGGGAGATTTACCACTTTATTGT